>OY757265.1:2175108-2356179 GCA_963584085.1 Pyrausta aurata | reverse complement strand
CACACTCCGATAATTTAAATAGCCACGAGCTGTTTATTCAAATTCTATATTAGTGGAAATATAATTAATATTTGAAATTAGTTAAATATGATAAATAACATTGATATTTCCAATAAATTAGCCTTTTTACCTGTACAAGAAAATGTGATTGAAAAAGTGACTTTGACAGCTTTTGAACTCTGCGAATTCTTCTTTCGTCTAAGGGCCTTATTTAATTTCCTCAATTATAAGCGTTTGTTTAGACTATGAAGCTTGGAAACGAATTGTTTTTGTAATACTCTGAATATTTGGTTACATAAAAAGCTAAGTCAACGTGCTACCTAAAAGTGCTGGAGTAATACACGCCTTCGCCGACCATTAGGCTGCGAAATGAGTTTCGGGGTGGTGAAAGTCTCAATATTTCACCAGTTCTGGGTGCGTACTAGACGAAAATTACGAAACGTAAGTAGGTTGTATACTGAAAATGTTTATTTAAAGAGTTAAGCTACGGTCTTGCTGAAAATAAAGCAAACTGTTGCGTCTTTGAAGAGCGGCGCGCTTCGAAATATCAGGATAGCAAAATTACTTGTTTCTTTTGTCGCTTTTCTTATATGGAAGCAGGGAGTTGTTATTACTACGTGTAGGGAAGCTAGGGCAAGCAAAAACTGCATCGCAAATACGACGACAACATTGTGATGAAATTTTAATTTCGAATAATGACACTGTTAAATAATTATGTTAAATAAGATCTATAATGTACCATGTTTTACGCAAATAAATGTTTGACTTTGACTTTGACTTTGAATTTGACTTTGTATGAGTTGATGACAAGTGGCGTCAATTTAAGTGGCACGAAAGTTCGTGGTGTCAGTTCCATACGCTAATAATACTAGTTCAATGTATAGAAGTAATAATTGTAACCTCCAACAACATAAGAAGTAATGCAAGACCGATTTCGTAGAAATCACTACTAACTGAGTACTAACTACTAACTGAGTAAAAGTAATGTAAAATGAATGTTGCAAAGGTTTGGAGACTGGCACAAATTCAGAAGTTTAAACTACTGAGCTAGAATTATTAGTGTTTCAGCATGTAAGTATGTAAGTTATCGACACACACGGTTTTGAATAAGTACTTAAACATACATTAGTTTGCCTTATAACGTCGTTGGCTTAATTTAAATGCATAAGCTGAAACCAGTACACTACCTCTAACGTAAGCAGGAAACACCCGAGGGACGAATTTGGCCTAATCTCTACGTTTGGTTACAAACGGAATAATAGCCTTACCCCGTCGGTATACAATTTTGTCAGCAATAATATATTTTTTTCCTTTTTAATGTAGTTGCATATATAAGGTCACCTCGTTTTAAGTAATAATATTTTAAGGGACGATTCAGCACAATAAATTAATCATTTTTTGTTGAAAACACTTTGGATTTTTATCCGCTAGTTTTTGAGGAAATCGGAGGCTAAGGTAATTATTTTTTTCAAATATATTTTTTTATAATTAAGGTTAAGATTACAGAAAAAGGAGATTTGGGCATTGAATTAAGAGAGGCGAAGCCGATGACGTAGTCAACGTTTTAAATTGTTATGGTGCTGTTTTAAATAATGATATTATTGTCTTTGTTAAGGAAACTAATAAAAATTTAAATCTCGATTTTCCAAAAAATTATGGTTTTGTCCTGTTTCTACGATTAATACAAAGACAATGTTAAAATATTATCACTTAAAATGATACGACCATATATATAATAATGCTTGAAACTGGAATGCTGATGTAGATACACACGACAGTACATCAGGCTATACATTTTCGTTGAAAATTAACCCTTACTTAATTACCCCGGTTGTAACCGCGAAAGATACCGCAGTGTTTACCTTGACGTGATGTTGTCTGTATATAATAATTTCTACTTTTACCAACGTAATCATGAACAATGTTCTAATAGTGAGCTCTCCCTCTGTACATTACAAAGAAGTACAAAGCTTTTAATTAATTATTTCTCTTATTTATTAAAATATCCTCTTTATATCCTATTGAAATACAGAATCGTTCCAAGCTCTTTTACTTTAAATGCATAATAATAGTCCCCCTAGCCGATTTCGACTACGGTGGCCAGTCACAACGACTAACCGACTGCGCGGGACATATTATAGTGCACAAGTGTGTGCGCAAACACAGGTGCACTCTCTATTCCGTTCACTCTCATAGCTTGGGACAGCAATCTGACACGACCGGAGAGAGATCAGGCGCAGGACCAACGGCTTAACGTGCTTTCCGAGGCACGGGGGTGAAACACCGCCAACTTCCAAACTCCGAGCTTCCCTGAGAATTTCTGAATAGAAAAACCCAGGTATATATTTTTGACCCGACCCGGGAATCGAACCCGGGACCTCCGGCGCAGCCGTCGCTTTAAAATGCGACCCTCTCACCGCTGCGCCACCGAGGCAGTTAAAAATGCATATACCGCTATTAAACATTGTGGAGGTGAAAATTCGATCAAAGCTTCTTTTAAGGCATGTATGCATCTGGCGTAAATGCTCAAAGAGAACGCACAAACGGTAAAACTAAAGTACGTTTTCTTTGTTTGTCGAATATTGTAAACTATCTTGACAATCCTTTTTAAATGATTCATTTTAAAAGAAGAGAAACACGTATTAGCGTATAGCGATGGTTCTATATATAATTTCTTTTTATTTGGTATAACTTTTATAAAAGTCAATAACAATAATTAGCTGTAAGTATTACTGATGAGGTCAAAAGTGCACTTAGACCGGCATTTGCGTATATTTCGTGGCCTTATAGTATTATAATCAGAAAGAGAGCAATAATATTTACAAACCAGCATAGTAAACAAAAAAATTAAATAAATATTAATAAAATTCCTTAACTTTTCATAATTAAGGCCAGTAAAGTGTATTTTAACGTCTGTATCAATTAACATCAAGTTTTGCTTTCGTGCAAAATGTTGTACTGAAAAAACAAAATGCTTTTCCCTCTAGGTAAATGTGTTATTGTTTACTTTGTTGAATCCGTATGGAACTCCAAAAAGCGTTGTCGACGCGAGGGTGCGTGCGGGGTGATTTACACAAAAACCTATTTTAATTTGGAGTGATTTCATTATGAGCAAATTAAATTTGAAGCGTGTGATCACTCGCTCGAGGGCGCTACGTGCGGCGCGCGCTCGCTCCGCTTGTAATCAAATCGCTCAAGTTTTCCGCTTTACGTGTTTATTATCCAACCACAGACATGTGGTAAGTAGATGACACAAAGCACTTCAACTGTATATCTGTACTACTGTGTCAACAATGCGACAATTTTCCGTAGTCACAAGAATAATTGGTAAAAACTTTAGAAAAGGGCGCAGGCGGGGCGCTTGGGTGGCGGTCAGACCTCACTGGGACTCGCTACATTGAAGACGCTTAAGGAGCACCCTATGTAAAACCCTTTGTTTGTGGTGGCTGATTATACAGCGTAAAGAAGAATCCTAGTTTTATTTACCATCGACATCGATAACACATACTTATTTCAATTCAATGGCAGGTTTGACAGGGTATTAAAAGACAGTGATGGTGGTTTATGTACCAACTAAGATGACGTCAGTGAAACGCTGATCAGTGCTCTTCATTTACAATGATTATTAAATCTCATTGACGCCATTTTTAGACACGCATGTTGATACACGCACTCGCGTCATCTATCTTTGTATGTAATCTTCATCCGACGCTCGTTCACAAGGTAATCCGCACTGCAGGTTTATTTGGACAGAGAGAATTAACGCTCGTTTGTATTTTTTTACGTTTATTAATTTTACGTTGCGCCTCAACTTGGTATGCGGTACACATTCTGTACTGTATACTTTTCTACCTACGCAACACCGCACGAACGGAGGAGAAAATGTCAGACTCGAATTTCTATCGTGCCACAAATGTTTGTTTGTATTTTCTGGGTTCAAGTTTTTTAGATCGCCCACATAACTTGTATTGCTGGAAGTTTTGTGCTGGTGCCTGCAATGGTCGATTCGATATTAGTTGGAGGAATAGAAAACACTCAAATACATGTTATTAACTTTTTCATGTGTAGTACATTAATTACAGTTATACAGGGTTTAAAAAATACGAGCCAAATTCAAGAAGTGGTTGTCCATCGAGTTTAGGATATAAAAAATAAAATTTGTAACGCCATAACACAGGAAGGAACAAGAACGACTTTGCTGGCGGCTGGCTGGAGGAGTTGTCGACGCGCACCACTAGATGGCGCTGGGAGTAACTTGACTCGCACTATGTTCTCATTCCTTCGTAATAATTTGATGTCCTGTGATTATCGTAGCAGTGCAAATTATCGATTGTTCGTTATGGTGCTCGGATACAACTCTGTAATCGTCCAGATCATCTAATAAACGGCTACTGAAGCGTATCGCATTCATTTTCCATCGACCGGTCCGTTAATATATATTTTATGTATGTATTTTCCTGTATTCTAGACTCATTTTTTTACCTGTTCTTTTATACAGGGTGTATTATTAGGTGAAGGACTTCTCAAGTTGCGTTCTATTTTAATTTTAATTTGTCCTTGTTTGTACACAAAAGGATAACAAAGTCATAAAAATCTAACAATGACAACAGAAGGAAAATGAACCCATTTAACTTTTCTATTGGGTATTGGATTTGGCTTGTGTTGGTTTCTCCTGAAATTTGTGTCACAAATAAGGAGCTCGATTAATTTCTTATTGAGCGTAAAGTGAATAAAAGAAATTGGAGCTTTGACAGTTGCTATGAAATAATGAATTGCTATGAATGAGTTACTTTGCAGTTAAAGAAAATTGTACATTGTACACCATGGATATCGCACTTCACATCTTGTCTTGAAAAGTCAATATTTTTTCCTTGGTCTGAAAGAAATACTGACTCTTCCTGTGTATCATACAAGAGCATAAGTGTCTGAATATTTTTTTATATTTTTGTGGTGGAAGTCTCGCCACAGTTTCACCTGTCGAACACCAGATTGAGATTATAAACCACCAAAATTTGAGATTATAAAAACTGTGTCTAGACTTACCACCACATGTGGATTTGTCCTAATGTATCTTGAGTAATTGTATATTTTCAGTTAAAAGCTCTTGCACGCACCACGAATGAGAAGAACCCGACATTAAAACGGCCACCACTCAAAAGATGAAGCGAGGTGCAAACAATTTAGAACGTTATGGTGGCTAGGCGCCAGAGGCCTGGACCGTACTGCATCATACAGATAATAGATACAAATTTAAACTCAGCAGTAGATTCTAGTCGACTCAAACACTCTCAAAAGATCACCGATTTATTTCGAAATTGACTGGTTACATTTTCTTAAGCTATCAATTACCTACTTGAATCTTCCCGATGCCAAAGAGAGATAAAAAAATCAAATGTAAGGTCAAATCGTGATAATATTTTAACATAAAAACAGGACACAATCATCATTATTTGGAAAATCGAGATTTTAATTTTTAATTTTTTCCTTGACAAAGACAATATCATTATTTATAACAGCACCCTAACAATGAAAAAAATTTACTACGTCATCGACTTCGCCTCTCTCAATTTAATGCCTAAACGTTCTTTTTCTCATAAGAGAAGATATTAATTAAAATCTTAAATCTTTAGAAAATTACCTTAATCTTCAATTTTCTCAAAAACTAGCGGATAAAACACAAATTGCTTCCTACAAAAATATTATTTTATTGTGCTGAATCGGCTCTTTAAATATTATCACTTAAAACGAGGTGACCTTATATAATAGCTGGATGATCAACCCATTAAGATTTTCAGACATACCATTTCCTTATTTTCACCCCTTTACTCTATCAAAGTACCTCACAGTTTACCAGGAAATGCTTTGAATGATTTTGCAGGATTGTCAAAGGAACAAGTTGAACAAAGTAAGTAATCATAATTATTACTTTAAATGAATACAACACTATATTGAAAGTCATGTGTTCACGTTTTACAATGTTTACGTATTAGCCCTGTATTCTTATCTACTGCACCGTAGTCGTACATACCCTCTTAGTACCACTATTTCTGTGTTCTAGTGTCAAAAGAGATATCGTCATAGTAAGATCCTTGCAGCAGCGTTCAATAAGAATTAGTATCTCTGAGAGCGCACCACTGAAATTGCTCTGTTAATCTTTCAGTACATTCTCCGTAGCCGACCGCAATAGTGTTGTGATAGCTGATCGATCAAGTAAATCTAGTCTAAAAAGCAAAGTTAGCCTGTAAACATCTTACTTCTGGGCAAAGGCCAAAAGAGAAGATAAAGGGCTCCGCACTTCGCTTGACGGAGGCAAAGATAAGGGCGAGATCGTAAGCTGTGTCATATCAGGGATGTTATGAGACAGCTTAAACTTTTTTTGCTGTGCCATACAACGTTGTTCCAGTTGAGAGTTTCAAATAAGTCCTCGAGTTGATACGGCGCCGAACCCTTTCCGAGTTGATATTTGTGTGCTTTATAACCTAACACTTATTTATAATTTTTGAAACATCACATAATAAATGTTGTACGCTATCACTAATTTTCAAAGTATCATTAGATACCATCGTGAATGTTGTATGCCTACCTATTGTATGTATCTTTATTTTCGAGATTGCAAAGTTTGTGAAGTTGAATTATGAAGTTTTAACTGAATCTAAGGACTATTAAAAAGGACAAATAGTAAAAACCCACATAAATTTGTACTAGACACGATTCCTAGATCCGCGTGTTTTAGAAATAATTGCTATGCAATGAGCATTAAAATTTATAACAAAATACCTACGAGGTGTGGTCCAAAAGTTTCTGGCTGTAAAAAATTGGCGGCTTAAAATAAAATAAAAAATATTTCATCGCGATTGTCATTTATTCCGCTGTTTCGTGTATGATTTTGGTGTTTCTGTTGCTTGTGGTTTTGATTTTACGGCGTTTAAAAGATAGGAAGTTGGTAAATTTTCGATATGTTCAAATTGGAATATCGTTCCGTGATCAAATTCCTGACCAAGGAAAGAATCAGTCCAACCGATATAAAAAAAAGGTTAGATGCCGTGTACGGGGTTTCTTCGCCGTCGTTTTCCACCGTTAAAGAATGGAGTAAGCAGTTTCGTTTAGGACGGGAGTCCATTGACGACGAACCTCGCTCCGGCCGGCCTGTTGAAGTACTCACCGAGGACTGTGTCAAATTAGTGGAAGAGGAAGTTCTGAGTGATCGAAGACTTAAGACTAAAGAAATAGCGGCAATAACCGGGCTTTCGAAATCTTCAGTACTTAGGATTCTTCATGAACATTTTCACATGAATAAAGTTAGTGCTAGGTGGGTACCCAAACTTCTTTCGAGCTTGCAGCGAACAGGGCGAAAAGCGTGTTCTCAAGAAGTTTTAGACGCGTATAGGCGTTACGGAAAAAGTTATTTGTAGTCGATTGTTACGGGAGACGAAACCATGGTTTTGTACTATGATCCCCTGTCCAAAAGGGAATCGATGGAGTGGCGTCGTCTTGGTGTAAAGCCGCCTAGAAAGGTCAAGGTAACGCAGTCTACCAAAAAGATAATGGCAACGGTATTCTGGGATCGTCACGGAATACTGATGATTGACATAAAAGAAAGGTATACCACGGTAAATGGCAGCTACTACGCTACCCTTATTGAGCAGTTACGAGAGGCTATCAAGCAGAAGCGACGTGGAAAAATCAGTAGAGGTGTGCGGCTTCTCCACGACAATGCTCCCGTTCACACTGCTGCAATTGCCAAAGCTGCTGTAGCAAAATGTGGCTTCGAGAAAATTCGCCACCCACCTTACAGCCCTGACCTGGCCCCAAGCGACTATTATTTGCTTTCAAGACTTAAGGTAGACTTAAGGGGAAGACGGTTTTCTTCGGATGATGAAGTAACTCAAGCGGTTTTCGCCCATTTTGAGGACAAAACTCCAGAGTATTTTTTAAGGGGATAGAAATGCTTATCACGAGATCTGCAAAGTGCATTGAAATAGAGGGGGACTATATAGAAAAATAAAAAAGGTTTTGTAAATATATCTACTTGTTTTCATTGTTAGGCCGGACACTTTTGGACCGCACCTCGTACTTACTTATAAGAGTTTCCATTTACTAGATTTAAATCGTCATCACGCAACTGGTTAATACATATTTTTTTATACCATCCATGAATTTCTAAATTGTAAAATGTAGTCATAAATAAATTATTAATTTTGTATGCTAACATTTGGCTAAATGTGCAATGTTCTACCTATGTAACTTATTTAACACCTCTGATGTACCACATTTAATACAAATAAAGAATTTAATTTTTATTTATTTTTATTTTATGCCTATTGACTATGACTCTATGACTATCGACATTTTCCCAACCCTTTGATCGCGTTGAGTTAGACAGCAATCACCCAGGAACTGGCGAACACCAATGAGCATATCTGCAATGAAAGCCATTGCAGAGCATTTAAGAGCAAGTGTATTTCATGACATTTGTTAGCCATTTCTTTTGTGAATATAAACGAACCAATAAATAAAAAGTGAAGGAAAGCTAAGTTCGTAAACGATGTCGCTACTAAAAGAAGTGAGATCTTACTGAAAAATAAAGTTGTTACAAAGCTACTTAATGGTGCGGTCTTATCATGGTTTTACCAAACAAAGAGAAATATGCAAAAGAAAATACAGATAGAGATATAAAAATACCTATTTACTACAATTTCCTTAGACGAGTTTAGGTGGCCAGGATTTAACTAATGACACACCTTCTAAAGGTATTACTAAGTGCAGCAAAAATAAGTTCAAGAAATATGTTAGAATAAACCGTTTCATAAAAAAAACTAAAAAATTAATCAAAAACCAAAAATCCTTATACACTAAAGTAAAATACATAAATGAGCGGAGACAACTTGGAGATGAACTGGATATGTATTCATTAATTTTAGAACAAAATGTAGGTAAATATGAGAAAGATGTGATGAGTTTAGAATGTCAAATTAGGGAACTTAGGCAGTCATTGAAAATAATGACTGAAACTTACAATTGTACAAAAAAGGAGTGTGGTGAACATATCCAGGCTTTAACAAATATAATAGCTTCCTGTGAATGTAATTCTTCACATACTATAATTTCAGAAAACTCCATTAATATATCTGGATCTGAGTCATCACAACTCACTGATAAGATTGCTAGAAATAAGTGTAGTTTTAATCCTTCTTATGCTCAACCCAGTGGATCGCTGAGCAAGTCTGTTAAAAATATAGTATTGTTTAGTGATCAGATTGGGAAAAACATGGGCCACTTATTATCAAACTACATGGGACAAAATGTGATCAACCATTGCATGCCAGGGGCATCATATTCAGAAATAGTACAGAAAGTGCTTTCTTTTGAGTTTAAAGAAAATTCAGATTTAATTATTTTTATAGGAAACAGAGGTAATGTGAACAAGAAAAACCTAAATACATACTTTGACAGTTTAAAAAAATTAAATGTGAATAAAATACTATTGTTTACATTACCTTATAGTAGTGGATTGCCAGATGAAGAAAATGATTTAAGATATAAACTGAATTTGCAACTGCACAAACTGACATCCTATGAGGTGAATAAATTCCACCTACTTGACATTAATAATTATTTTAAAAATAAAGTGTATTTGACGAGAGATAATTATTATATCAATAATTATTTCAAACGACAGATAGCAATGTCGCTATCATATTATTTTGATTATTCAGCCAAGAACTTGGCTACCAAATCTGCTTTTATTGAGCAGATTATTGACATGAATATTCAACCATTGGAATCAATTCCAATAACCAGCAATCATTTAAATTAGAACATCAGACAATAGAGGATAACTCTTGCTTATCAGAAATTGTAGAATCAAATCAAATAAATATAGTACATCAAAATATTCAAGGCTTTTCTGGAAAAGATTTGGAAATTGAATTGTTTTTAAATAAAATGAATATTCATGTTCTCTGCATAACTGAGCACTGGCTCAAGCAGCATGAACTAATGTTATCGATAGATAATTATAATCTTATTAGTTCGTTCACTAGGGAGACTGCAATTCACGGCGGGACACTTATATTAATTAATAATAAATTTAAATGTAAAGAGCGAAAAGACATAGTGTCTCTCACGATTGAGCGAACTATTGAGATATCGTGTGCGGAACTGGACGACTACATTATTGTCTGTGTTTATAGACCCCCAAGTGGAAACTTTAAATTATTTGAATCTGTAATGGAAAATGTGTTAAATAAAATATGCAAAACTACAAAGAAAGTAGTTGTATGTGGAGATTTCAATGTGGACATAATAGATATTACGGAGGAACATCGCGTTAGGTTTTTGAGCATTTTTAAATCATTTGACCTCACTCCATTATTTGCTGAGCCCACTAGAGTAACTCCTACAACAGCTACTTGCTTAGATAATATTTTTTGTAACTGTAAAATCATCAATCAATCTATTATTAACTAGCTGTGCCCGCGACTTCGTCCGCGTGGAATAGTGACTTTGGATAGAATTTTTAATTTATAGGCTTATGATTTTACAAATAAGATACTTAAGTATAAGTACTTATAAGTACGCAAGATATAAAGTATTTATATAGTACATTTTAGTACTCACTTATCATTAAAATTGGCCATATTACAACAATAAGAAGCAAGTAGTAGGTACATCAAAGGTGATCAATTATTATGACCATACCGATTATTTGGACGTTCACAATTTGTATTTCGATTAGGAATTCCTTTGTTTGATAGGATAATATGGTTACTTTACTTTTAACTACTACTTTGCCACAAAAAAAACTACTACTTTACTAACATTTTACTTTGTTGTGTGGAAAAAATGGATCTAAATATAAATTTTTTCATGGCACTGTTTTGTTATACTTTGGCAAGTACCATAAAGTACCAAATATTCATTTAATTTATACAAACCAATATGGAGGAAACACTACACATTGAATTAAAACACTTTACAGATTCATTTCCACCCACATTTATTTTAAATTGTTTCGCCTCGGCCCCGTCCCGCCTTAGCCCCGGCCCCATCGAACGGGATAAAAAGTATCCTATGTCCTTCTCCTGGTACTAAGCTACCTCCCCACCGTTTCGTCCCGGTCCCGTGCTACGCCAGCCCCGGCCCCGTCTAGCGGGACAAAAAGTATCCTATATGCAGTATCTTATGTCCTTCTCCTGGTACTAAGCTACCTCCCCACCGTTTCGTCCCGGTCCCGTGCTACCCCAGCCCCGGCCCCGTCTAGCGGGACAAAAAGTATCCTATATGCTTTTCCTGATTCTAAGCTACCACCCCACCAACTTTCAGCCAAATCGGTTCAGCCGTTCTCAAGTTATAAGTGTTGTAACAAACACGACTTTCTTTTATATTATATAATATATTTTCTGCCTACCCCCTAAGTCTATTGGCGTGATTATTTCTATCCTAGTTTACTCTCCAAGTGATGTTGAGTCAAATAAAAAAAGCCCCATCAAAATCGGTCCAGTAGATTCTGAGATTAGCCCGGACAAACAGACAGACAGACAGACAGACAGACAAAAATTTAAAAAATTGTTGTTTTGGCTTCTATTACGGTAATTAAGACCCCCTGTAACAATTTTTCATAAAAATCTTCAATGTACAGAAATCGATCTTTTACAGTCTTATTATATGTATATATATATAGATTTTGTAAAATCGGATCATTGCGGGCAGATAGTTACACTACAGAACCGTTTAATTTCACCCCGTCTTGAAATAAAATGCAGGCCGGTCACTGCATCTCGTAAGGACAAATTTAAAAACCTTATAAGTGATAAACTACCGTTTATACCTTTTGATAAAAAAAATGCTAGTGACTTGTATGATCAATTATTTCAGGTAATTAAAAAACAATTTGATATTATTTTCCCTCAAAAGAAAATAGTTATTAATAACTGTAAACCGAAATTCAGTGACTGGGCTACTCGAGGAATTTATACAAGTAGGAAAAAAATGTTTGAATTGTATAACAAAAAAGCTTATAGAAAGGATCCATCCTTTCATGAGTACGTTAAGAGGTACTCAAAAATTTTCAAAAGAGTTTGCTATGTAGCTAAGTCGAATTACATACGCGATAAAATTAAAAAGTCTAGTAATAAGATCAAAGAAACTTGGAATATTATAAATAAAGAAACATGTAAAACTAAATCTCATGATAACAAATTTAGTCTAGAAATAAATAACAAACTTATTAAATCTGATGATGAGGTAGCAAACGCTTTTGAGGATTATTTCTGTAATATTCCTATAGAGACGACTAAACAGTTGAGTTCTTGCTCACTTCAGGCGAAATCATTACTAGTTTCGAGTGTTGATAGGTGCGAATCCTCTTTTAAATTCAGACTTAATGGTCCTTTAGACATCATAAAAACATTCAAAGAACTAAAACAAAAGAAAACAGAGGATAAATCGGGTATATCAATAGACATAATAAAACCCATTATACCTCTAATAGCTCCTTACTTATCTTATATCTTTAATGAATGTATTGATCAAAATCAGTTTCCAAATTTATTGAAACATAGTAAGGTTGTACCTTTATTTAAATCAGGAGACAAAAGTGACCCCAGCAATTTTAGGCCAATTTCAATATTACCCACAATAAGTAAAATTTTTGAAAAACTCATTTTTAATCAATTACTTTCCCATTTTAAACTTAATAATTTACTACACGAAAAACAGTTTGGGTTCTCTAAAGGTAGAAATACAACTGATGCTGGGGTAGCACTCATCAGACACATTCTTGACGCTTTCGAAGACAAACATGATGCTATAGGTGTATTCTGTGATTTATCAAAGGCGTTTGATTGTGTAGACCATCAAACACTGCTCATTAAGTTGGAACACTATGGTGTCTCGGAAAACTCAACAAGGTTGTTAAGTTCATACCTATCAGGTAGAATACAATCAGTTAACATAAATGGTACCTACTCTTCCGGTGCCCCCCTTCAAATGGGGGTGCCCCAGGGCTCAATATTGGGGCCCTTACTCTTCCTAATATATGTAAACGACCTACCATTTCATTCCACAAATCTTTGTGAGATAGTTTTGTTTGCTGATGATACTTCTTTGATTTTTAAAATGAAAAGACATGAAGAAAATTTTGACGAAGTAAACAATACTCTCTCCAAAGTATTGAATTGGTTCACCACCAATAACTTGTTACTGAATGCTAGTAAAACTAAATGTATAAAATTCACTTTGCCTAATGTAAAGCAACTTACACCAAATATTGTACTAAATGGTAATAATCTAGTCTTAATGGACTCCACTGTATTTTTGGGCATTAAACTTGACTCAAAATTACAGTGGGGACCTCATATTGAAGCCCTAGCTGGGAGGCTAAGCTCAGCTGCCTTTGCAGTTAGAAAAATTAGGTACCTTACTGATGTTGAAACGGCGAGCCTTGTATATTTTAGTTACTTCCACAGTATTATGTCTTACGGTCTTCTCTTGTGGGGTTCTGCTACAGACATTGAAACCATATTTATTTTGCAGAAAAGAGCCATTCGTGCTATTTATAAACTTAGTCCTCGTGACTCCCTGAGAGAGGTCATTAAGAAAATCAACATATTAACTGTGGCTTCTCAATACATTTTTGATAATATAATGTACGTCCATAAAAATTTAGATAATTTCATGAAGAAAAGCGACATTCACCCATATAACACAAGAAATAAACACAAGCTCGTCGTTCCTAACTTCAGATTAGTTAAAACTAGTAATTCGTTTATGGGAAATTGTATAAAATTCTTTAATAATATACCACACAATCTTGTCGAATTGCCGGTTGATAAATTTAAGAAACACGTTAAAAACACGCTTATGTCTAAAGGCTATTATAAGGTTCAAGACTATCTAAACGACACGAATGTGTGGTCCGTCCAGCCTGCACCGACTGATGTACTTACCTTTGATGATTTTGATTTTACGGCAGCTAGTGGTGACTGAGTTTGTTCCGGCGTTTCTTCTCAGCACTTGCCTAATTGTCTGTGTTCTGTCTCGAAGCGCTGGTAGGGCCCAAAAGATAAGGAGACATGTTTCGGCCCTTTCAGGGCACATTTATTTTTATTTTTTTCACTGTATATTTTGACGTTCATAAGTGTCATTTCATGACCTAAATTGAAATAAAGATTTTGAATTTGAATTTGAATTTTGAATTCACTTGTATAATTTAGCCTCTAGCAATAGGAGCGTACTAACACGATATTTTGTGGTAGTATACGTTATTATAATAAAATTAAAAGTGCATTTGGCAAAAAATGCAAACGTGCTCCGAGATTGTTTCAAATTTAGCCCAAGCGTATTGATGTAACTTCTGTGGTCCAAACATTTCGGTCGGATCGCGGAACTCTATCCTTGTGTTTTGCTCTGCTCCAAAAATGCCAGACTCCCGGTAATTTAAAAAGTGGTGTTTGTATAGCTTGAAAGTGATTTCATTATTACATTTGGTTGTAACATCTTAGCATTTGATTTGTACTCGTAGTTTAGAAATAAAAGGAACTCGTAGCATATTTCTAGTTCGAAATAAGTAGAATCAATGAATGGCACTCGCATTCTGATCTTTGGCATTTGCTTGTTTGCAAATTATAAGACAAATGAAACAAATTTCTCTACTACAATATCTGTGCCAAAGTTACATCGGCAGTAAGAGTTATGACCTAAATTAAATTCCAAGTGCTCTTTGGAAACTGTTATTTGCCGAGCGTGTGTGTCATATAAATACTTATACAGGAACGCAGCTTAAACATCATTTTAATTTGTCCTAAATAGTTTAATGCAACTTTAAAAGAAACGTGACCTATAACAAACAGCTAAGTAAAAACAAAGCCCGCATTGAACGATAAAGTCGATAAACCCAAAATACTGTCTATTGTATTTCTAATACGGACAAACCATAGATTCTATGTATTTTTAATGTGACTTGACGCCACGTACACAATAAAGATTGTCATTAAATAATAATAGGAGAAGTAAGCTTAACTTTGCCGCGTTGTACTTACGTAATCTACTCATATTAGTTGTGTAGAGGGTAAATAGGACCGTTACTATGACATGGTGCATCAGGCCACGTCATCATTATCTTTATCTTTCTGACAAACATCTTCAACGCTTATTTAGTATTAAAGTATTCTAAAGAAAAACCAAATCAACACATAATTTTTACCAGAAGTGTGTAAAAAAACTTTTTAAAATAGGTAAATGAAAAAAAATTCACCCAAAATTCACAATACCTACATCCAGGTTTAACAGCGAGCAAAAAACCTGGTTTTTCGAACACAATACTGTTCGGTATTTGATCAACATTTTCCCTGCAACTAAACCTATTAGTTTTTGCCACAAATACGCCAGCGCGCGAAAAGAAAGTCTGTGTAATCGAATCTCGATTTGATAGCGCATCCTTGCGAATTTGATAGCAAAAAACGAATATGAAAGTGTACATAAATGTATGCTCCAATGATATGAAATATAATGTGTAATGATGTCATTACCAGAGTAAAACAACCTACGGCGCGGTTATGTTTGAATGGGTGACCAATCTGGTCATATTAAGTGATGTATTACGTCATCTATGTTCTTCGGGAGGCTTGTTAAGCCATTGATCCTGGATAATATCGGTTGATATTAGTCGTTAAGCCTAGTCTGAGGCCACATGGGCGGCTCGATGACATCTGACAGCTTGCCTTCCAAACCCCCTCCATCAATCCGCAATGATCCCACGGAGTAGGCTCATACCACCTCATACTTGAGATGAGGCTTTTGTCCAGCACTGAGACATTTACAGGATAAGCTATCCTGTATATGCTAACTTTTTTATGACCTAAGAAGCTTAGAGGTCATACTGCTACAATAGAGAACTACGATAGCGGGCTCATACAAAAGGGCAATAGGCTAGTTGACTACATTTCAAAAACTAGATAATACGATGCCTTAGTCAACATATTAATCAAATACCTTGATATTTTTAAAAAATATTCAACATTTCAACAACATCTGCAAACCATAATAATAACTAGAAACTACTAACATTGTGATTTGTTCTAAGTGGAAACTAGTCTATTGTTATCAACCGCGACCGCATCCGCTTCTGCCTCGCGCAACGTTTACCCTAAACGGCAAACCTCTTTGTTTTTCATTCAGTCTTAACAAAAGGCTGGCATAATCGCACCACCGCCTCTCAACGTAGAAACAGTTTGCGATAAAGAAGTTTATAAAGGAAATAGCAGCGGAGATAGAACAGCATACAACTTGGCTGCAATTTTGTGCAGGTATAGAATTGACCGTGTGTCGTCAAGCACCGGATATTGTGGCGGCGTTCGCGGAGAGGCCTTCGCAAACCATTCTGAAGTATTACGCTGGAATCCCTAAGGATTTGTGTACCGGAAACCCTCAGACGGATGGAGTACGGATCCTTCACTAATGGAACTTAATGGGGTAAGTTATATCGTTCAGCTGTATCGCCCTACTCTAACCTTACTAAGTGTCAAAAAAAATTGTAGGGAAATAAAAATTCTCAATAAATTGGGTTATATTATCCAGCACTTGTTTTGAACTAAACAATTTTGCAATAGCGAGACACTGTTTTTTTTTCGGTTTAGTGTAGCTTGCTTTGTTTGTTTATTTATTTCACGTTACTGATGTTTTAAAAATTCAGTATATTTTTTTATTTAGTTCTTTTTTATTTAATTTAGTGAATAAAAAAATAAATATATATTTTTTAAAACAAACAAGCTAATCAATATTTTGACCCGTTGTAATGCCGTGGTATTGGTAAGACATTGTTCTACTCGTACTCTTTAATAGTAGTGTTTGATCCCAGCTTTGGGACAGGATATTTTGTGGGTAGTTTTAGAAATCTATTAACATTCGTGCACCGCAAGTACGTATTGTGTTAATATTATTCTAAAGTCATCAGTTTTGTTAAAATACACTACTTGTAACAATTATGTACATCAAGCGAGCTTGCAATACACTAACTGAATTGAAATGTAAACGCTACACGCTAATTTGTAATATAGCATTCAGCACTTTAATTGGCATACAGTAAAACATAACCCTGCGTTTAGGGTTCTTCGCTGTTGAGTGAAAATATTCCGTAAATGTCCCTCAAAAGCTACAAGGCTTAGAAGTGTAGCAATACTACAAGAGGAGGAACTTCAGAGGACTTTCTACGTCACTCACGTTTAGTCTTAAGAGGCCCGGCCAGAGTGCTGCTACCACTGCGCTACGAGCACCTCAAAATAAGCAGTATTTTTACAAAATAACATGATTTATTTTCATAAAGAAGGTTAAAAATCCGGAAGCACGCGGCAGTTGAGTGTATATTTTAACCTTCTTCGTCATTTTGGTGACCGTATGAAAATGCGTTGCGTAGTTAAAAAACATCTAAGCGTACAGACGGCCTCAAGCGACTTGCCCTTATACTATGTAAAGATGAGTGACAAGTCTACTGAAAAGGAGTACTTACGCGAGGCGGGTCAGCTTTTATCCTCGCAACTTTTAATCAGCTCCAGCCTCTCTGAATAAAACCTTCTTTCCCACAGTATGAAGACCACCTAGCACATAAAATTCACCGGCCATACAACTGGCGACCAGTTTTTGAAACACTCGTCTGGATATGGCGTATGATTTTCGTTCGAAAACGAATAAAAAATCAACGAAAACCACGCGAAATATAGACGTGAGTACTAGCAAAATTAAGAAATGTTTTTTCAAATCCTTTCTGTGTAGATTATAACTGGTTTTCATTCCAAAATATCACTCGCCATCTTGACGCGAGTGATTCAAAAATGGAGCTCCTGGTTTTACTCGTGCGTCTCAATGTGTGTGCCTTATGTACATAGTTATTTAATTAATTAATAGTACCAGTGCGATAAATTATACGAAAAGATATAAGCATACTCTATACAGATACGACATTTTAGTTTTACCACGTTAAAAGAAAAATAAGGTGAACTATAGAATCAACAACCTACCTTTGATGATATAAAAAAATCTAAATACCTATTTCACTCCAAAAATATCAAAGTGTAAAGTCTGCGTCCTGAAAGCTTTACATTAATAAAACAAAAAACACGAAAGAGGTTTACTGGGCAGATTCCATTCCGCCCATAAAGCCTTCAAATAAAGCCTTGAGAAAGCGTCCGTGATAACGAATAATCATAAACATCGTAAGCCTTTGCTGAGTAAAAAATATACTCAAACCTTGTTAAAAATACAAAGCAATTTGCTCGGATATTTTTAATAAAATATTACAACAAACATTTGAATTAAATAGGGATGTTTATACAGGAGAATTGTTTTATTATTTAACCACTTCCTTTTAAGGGTTTTATTTCTATCTTATTTAATTCCAAATATGTATATTTATTTTTATTACGGCAGAAAATGATGCATTATTTCCCACAGAGGTATGAAACTCTAAAGTGTATTATAACGACACGCGGCTTATAAAACTGCACCTAGTTTAAATTCCTAAGCGTATTTTGGAACGTTACATGGAATTTCAGCAATAATAGCTCATTGCAATTTAACATGCAACAGAAAAATTTCCTTTTGTTTTCCAAATGTTTGAACATAACATATAATTTGGATAATAATGTAAAACGATTTCTAATTAAAAATAAATAATTTATTAGTTCCCTCGTAAAAAATAAATTATCTTTGTTTAAAAGTATGTATATAATAGACATTCATTTAGACTGTTATTGCCTTCATCATATTCATATTCATATACATTTATTCACTTCATAATATAACAGCAGACAATACATTTAGGCAAAAGATTAAGATGCAAAATATTGGCATCTTATTATGTCTTATGTTACTAGCCACAAATGTTCCATTCTTGACTGCAACATAATTTACTATCAAACAAGATTGCTTTCAGATTTCTAGCTATTTATTTATCAAACATGCATACATACGAAAACATTCGCAGATCCTAAAATAAAATAAAAAATAAGTATTTCAGGCCATAAAATTAATATTCCTATCGGAATAGAAGAACAAGTAAAAGCTGTCAAACGAAACCGATTTTGGATGACAATAACCAATTTTAGTAAGTTACATTAGAACTTAAAATGAGATAACCTTTCGTCCAGGTGATTTATACCTATATTCCTAGGTTAAATATATTAGTTTACTACATGATAAACAGTCGACACAAATAACGTTAACGTTTATAGAAAAGAATAAGCAAACTTCGTACTTTAAATTTAAACCGGATTGGCAAATATAAACCGTGAATTGAGAGCCTTCGATTTGGACTAATTCAGTTGTAAGAGTTATTTTGCTGTAATGAACAGTAATCAATCACCGATCAAGTCCCCATGTTTCAGAAGCACAATTTCTCTTAAATATACACAATTTCATTTGAAATTATAAAAAATCACATGAAAGAAATTTTCAGGAAATTTTTTCAAGAAATTTTCAACAGTTAGAAGCCCCAAAGAGCCTTCTTTGGGGCTTCTAACTGTTTGACAGCCGCCAAAAATGGTTCTGCTGCATCATATCTCGCATCTCTTTTTATCGCACAGCTTTATCCTACTGACATCTCGCTTTTGTCGTTCTATTCAGAAAGGGATAATACTCGTAATTCTATGTTTCAGGCATTGCGCATAAAAAGTGTTAGTAACAATAAACTATTTTATACTCTTCGCGCTTATAATTAACAACTTCTAAATGTCAGATAAAACACAAAGATACGAGTATCTCTATGATATTAAAATAAAACACGCAACAAAAAAGGTTAAGAGATGCTTCGGGGGATATGCGCCGAGTCTTATTCAGCCGACATTTCACCCTGAGCGTCGTAGCTGTCATTTCCGCTTGTCCCCCACTCGTCACGACGAAATTGTATCGTGATACCATCCGCGGGGTTAAAAGTGGGCTCTATTCAGGATTGTCGACCTCAATTACACTTATATTTAAGGACCCGAGAAGTGGTTATTTAGGTTATGTATCAAGTGTTTTACAAGTGCAATTTATATTATTAAGTTTGTATGGTGACAAAACACTATAAAAACAAAAATAAACTATAAATTGGCTTTCATCATCTTAACTGATTGTTAAAATATTTGTAAAAATATTTTCCTTCAGATATTGTGAGAGCAATCTCGCAACAGTGATGAGGGCACGCAGCCTACGCGATGTAAAGCACTTGCAAAATTCAACAGGCCTGTTAATGTGACGGTGGCCGAGTGGTATAGGCATACGCCCGGATTGCGTAAGACACGGAGTTCAATTCCTCGTCTGTCACAGGTTCACAGTTGTCTTTTTACAAGTGCAATTTATATAGGTTATGTATCTTCATGTTTTGGAAGATATGGGAAAATACGGTGCACTATAATAGCATAAAGACAAGTTCTGCACTGTCATACTTAAAATTTTGTTGTCTTAAAAATACCTTGAATAATTTCCTACTTTACTTATAAAATCTTGATGCCTTGCATTCTTCTACAAATAAAATGTTCTATGACAAAATAGACTAAGCTGTAACGTGTAACATCCTTAGGACGCTCGAATTTTAGTTTTAGAAAACCTGTAGTTTTACGAAGTATTACCAATATTTTTTTAAATTTATGATTTATATTTATGTGATCTATCTATGTTTGATGGTTTCAGTCGTGGCCATCAATAAGTAAAAATTGAAAAACTAATAAACCCACGCTTCATAGTAAAAATTTCAAAGCCCTTCCCATAAATCGCTCAAATCATAGTATTTTACTCCTCTACTTTCTTAAGAATTTAGAAAATTGCAATATTAGACCCAAGGTAATACAGTAAACCTAAACACTTTGTATTTTATATACCCTAACTACTTCCTCCATAAAACTATACAACACGTAACATTTATACGAGTGGCTGTAAACATATTTAAAGTCGACTCAAAACTTTGGAGTAAAGCAAAGCAATATTGATTCCGTCGACGATAAAATTGGGAAAAACTTTGCGAGCTGCGAGCGCGAGTTATTGCCTTAAGTTTAAGTTCTACTACAGTTTTAGACCCGAATACCTACTAGGTATACGAACTTACAAACGGTCGCAATGTAATATTAATTCTTATTTGGCATGGTTGCAAGTAAAATTGCGGAGTCGTTAAGCGTCGTCGTAAAGATTATTTGTCAGCGCTGCCAACTACAGTAAATACTCAGTAAGCGATTACATCGGACCCTTGAAAATACTGTCGTATAAATTATCAATTGTGCGGAAGCATACGTTTATTTTATTTTTAAAGTTTTCAATTACATTAATTAACGCGTTACCTACTAACGTCATGTAAGGTAAGACTATCTTTACAATAAATATGTTACAAAAAAAAATTGTAAACTTTTTATGACCCGTTCCAGATAAACTGTTCCAGAAAAACTCCAGCGTTGTGGAAAAAGGCTTAATAGTTTTATCGTCCATAGTTTTGTTGTGCCCTTTGACAATATCGGTAGCTTGATCGGTCACGAATGCTCCAGCGGATTTTCATATAAGTAATAGGCTGTTTCTGTGACAGAAAAGTGTAACAAATAAAAAGAAAAACGGTTTTTACATTCAACTATATTTCTATTTAATTTTGGTATATGATTAGCTAGTTAACATATTATGTTTTTCTCTCTACATACCATACATAAAACTGCCAAGTAAAAACTTCCACTCAGTGCAATGAACTAAGAGACTTGAAATGTTTGATTTTAATTCGATGCCTTTTTATGTTGATTAATTTAAGTAATGGAAACTATGAAAGTATGCTCTACTTTCCATTTTGGCTAGCAAACGTAGAATAGAGGGTGTACCGAAACAAAATTAATTAATAAAATTGGGTCAATGCACATACTATCGAATGTGAACACACACACACTGTTGAGGATGATTATGGATTTTCGTTAGAACAATAACGTCAAAGGGCCAATATTATCTATTGGCAATAAAGACGACGCGTTAGCTGTTTATTATCATGGGAATTGGTCAAGTGGAAGTTTCTATTGAACTGAAATTATACACAAAGCCTGAATCCCTGCACTTGACTTCACATCCTCAATGAGAAGCGATAGTCTGGTTACACATGCAAAAACTGGCAAAATATATCATTAAATCTATAGTAGAAATAGTATTGTAAAGCGCTTAAACAATGTGTATCCGGAAGACAATAAATTTGATGATATTCGAAAACTTTTAAGGATGGTTTTCAATGTTAAGAAACTATTAAGCTTATCTAGAAAATGGGGTGTCCTAGCATCATTAAAAATCTGCTAACACATAAATCATTATTTCTATTCTACAGCATTCTCCTGCGCCCATTACAATCTTTCTGCATGACCTAAAGGTATGGGAAATAAAGCTTTTAGAATTAAGTCCACAGTTTTTTACAATGTTTTAAAATACATTAATAATAACACGCGAAACTAGCTTGTGTAGACAGTTGCAACGGTATACTTGAAAATTTGTTACTTCAAATTCACCTTGTTGAAATTCGTTCGTTGTAATGTTACAACGTATAAGGTATTACGTTCACTTGATAAACCGATGTGCTTCATATTCAGTGTTTGCGAAATTCCCGGGAATACATCGCTGCTTTATCTCCGTCGCCGCATACGTTTGTTACTTCCCAAAGTTACCCCAAGTTGCCCGATTTAGCACTGTAAATAAAAATTAGCATATATACGAGTAAACGGATGCGCGGATTTATTTGCATGTCATTTTATATGCTTTTTACTGGCCCAAATGGCCGTTACGAGTTAAACGGCCGTTAAGAGAATCATTCCTTCGAAGTTAAACGAGAGAAAAAGTGCACGAACGAAACGTTTCATTTAAAAACACCCTTCACTATCGTACAGCGTTCTTATTTTGCGCTTAGGTGCTACTGGCTGCTTTGAGTATAGCATAAGCACCTATTTCAAATTAAAATCAAAACTATAGTTGATGTGATATAAAGTCATGAACTACCTTACGAGTATGTCCACGCCTACATCAAAATGATTTATTATAACACACGACATTCTAACTACTGCAAAGCCCTATTCTACCTGCACGTACCTGTGTGGAAAATTGAGTGCCAAAAATAATTTTGGTGTTGTCTCCTCTTCATACTATGTCAGTAACTTCTTACCTGCGAATTGAGGCGTTTCGTGGTATCGGTTGCAAAAAAGACATTGCGAACGTTTAACGGGAATAGCTGACACACGGCCAGCATTCATCGTCGGGATCAAAGGAGACGTGACGAGCCCGGTCAAAACCCGATGAAAAATCGATACTCTTTAATTCAGTCACGCCACGATATTTGCCTTTATGGAAAGTGGCATGTCGAGCGCTTAGCTGTGACTGCTGCAAAAATTTATCGTTTTGATTTACAAAAACAAAAACCTAAGTATTTACAGTATTAACATCTAAATTTTATCTTATAGTAGATAGTACATTCTTTTATGTATATTTTATTTTACAATCAGGATTTTTATTGTATTTAGGATAACGCGTTTCGTTACTATTATTTCATTGAACTACTGCCTACTGCGCTACTTACGAGTAGCTAGATTACCGTTTTATACCTAAGCTAGCTAGATTATCGTTTCGTCGCTACGTCGCTCAAGCTCATTGCTTATCCAACTAGAACTTCCCGTAACATAGTGTTTGACTAATTTAATACTAGATCATAGTAATTAATTACTGCTGATATTATAGACGTGTCGGCAATAGGCCGCGATAGGAGAAAATTATCCCGTCAACGTTGGTGTTATCCTCATTGGCAGCCAACCTCATGCGTATAATATAACTACTGATATTATGTAGGTAGGTACCTTTATAACTAACCGACTTATTAAACCGTTCGTGGGGAAGATGGTGCGACTATAATAATAATAAATCGTTCATCATGTATAACAGTGTGTGGTTAAACCAAAAATATATTATTAAACGGCATGCAAATGTTTTTTGCGAATACTCGTATAAAATATCATTTTATGTGCGTAGAGCCTGCAATCTAGTTATTGGCACACATGTGCTAAATTTAATAATGTATTTACGTTTCAGTACCTACACTACCTAGAGACACTTTGCGGTAAGAAATTGTTCTCGCTCAACATAAAAGTGCCAGCAGAAAATGCGATAGTTACACTTTATGAAAGATGAGCCCACTCCTTTCTATTTACGACAGAGACACGAATTATTTTTAGAATAAAGAAGTTAGGGTTTCTTTATTATATATGAACTTATTTTCCACTACTATCAATCCTTTGAATTTTCAACTTCATACTGCAGACTTACGAAATAAATATGTAAGTATGGTCTCCCGTTAGTTAATTAGTAAAAAGTACCTTCAAAAATATAGCTGCTTGGCGGAGATGGATAACATAAGCATAAGATGCTCACGATGTATTTATATCGAACACTATTTATGTACACGTATCGGAGCAATCGTGATCTGCCTGGGCATATCCACTTATAGTCGTTTTACGATGTCCGCCATGGTAAATGGTCCATAATAAAAAAAAACATATTTATACAGCATGTGGCCTGTAATAAGACCAAAAAGTTTAATCAATTAAGTATTGTAAAGAGTATACCTAGTAAACTTGACCCGGTCATAGTGCTCCAAAATGATTTAACTCCGAGTTAAAGTAATCTAAAGTTATACTATCAAAATCGCTTACTTGTTGTAGTATATCACAATGTCAAGTTCTATCTAGAACATATTTGCAATACATCGCTGGTTCGATATATTTTGTTAGAAAATAACAATAAATATTTTTTTCATTATAATACATTTAAACCATTTAGAATTGATAACTGGTTACTTCGAGGGCCTATATTTTAAATTTAGCTTAGCTTTAGCTTCTATTATAGGCCACAGCCTGTATTATAAGAATCGAAATTGTGTTTGACAGACAGCATTTTTTTAAACACTGACATATTTTTTGTGTTACATTATTTTCACTTGCTATCCTCGATTAGCTGGCAGCTGCATTAAGTTTTGTTACTGCGGTTATCCACCAACAAACCCTAACCGTTTTATTTGTAGGCATCTAGGCAAACAGCCAACTAGCGCTTTTGTTCACGTAGGAGATCGGGATTAACAGCTCTGACATTTGGATTGTCTTAGAAATCGCTAATTTCACGAAATCAACTCCAAGTTGAAACGGGTGCGGATGGAACTTGTTAGATCTGTGACAAACTGCCTATGGGAGTAATGAGAAAACTTCTCTAATTACGATTTTGCAAAGTCCAGAGTTGAGGTTGAGGTGTGCGACACGAACACGCTAAGTGAGACACCTTCAATGAATATTGATGGTAATTTGATGAAGCCACATTTTAATTACTGCAAAAGATTTTAATGGAAGTTTCCAAGTTGTTTGTTCAGTTTGGAGCCGTTGATGTTTTGATGCTTGAAAGGTAGCGGCTGTTCATATTAATAAAATATCAATCAGGCTTTAGAATACGGCCATTTATGGAATCTTAAGATAGTACCGTACAAATCATCAATAATTTATTTGTATTGATATTGCTTTTTTAGGGTTCCGTAGCCGAATGGCAAAAAACGGAACCCTTATAGTTTCGTCAAGTCTGTCTGTCTGTCTGTCTGTCTGTCTGTCTGTCTGTCCGTCCGTATGTCACAGCCACTTTATTCTGAAACTATAAGCATCACATAGCTGAAACTTGGTAGGTAGGTGTATTTTGTTCACCGCTTTCCGATTCAGATACAAAAAGTAAGAAAAAATAATATTTAAGGGGGGGCTCCCATACATGAAACTAAAACTTAAAATTTTTTTTATACTCAAACCTATGCGTGTGGGGTGTCTATGGATAGGCCTTTCAAAATGATGTTGAGGTTTCTAAAACCATTTTTTCTAAAAGTGTAAGGTTTGAGATATAGACGCTTCCAAAGTGGTAAAATGGGCGTCCCCCCCCCTCTAACTTTTGAACTAGGAAAGTGAAAATTTTGAAAAAAATATATGATGTAGATCTCAACAAAAACTTGCAACGAAAATTGGTTTGAAGGAGATCGAACCAGTAGTTTTTGAGATATTGCACATTTTTATCAACCGCAAATATAACTTTGTCTTTCATACAAACACTATGAAAAACAAAGTTATTTTTGTTGTCGCAATATATTGTGATGTTTTCGTTAAGTGAAAGTAAGTAGACCCTGAATTCAGTTAAGGGTGGCACGGAACCCTCAGTGCGCGGGTCCGACACGCACTTAACCGGTTTTTTATTTTTCTTTTATTAGTAAGTACCATCATAAATAAACAAAGCAGGCGGTGCTCACTTGTAACTGATAATACAATTAGTTCGTAATTAGTCATGCACCGAGATTCCAGACACAATAGCCAATCAATATTTATCGCGTCCCATATGACGTCGTTGGGGTTTGAGTAACAAGATTGTACTTTTATAATTATCGTTGGTGTACCTTAAATAAAATAAAATAAAACTAAAAAAGACTGTCTTCCTAAACAGCATTTCAGCAATAGCAATTCAAGCGTGTGTGACTCGAGTGAGTATAGATTACAATCGTGTAGCGTTTTGTACGAAATCTATTAGTGGCTCCATTAGGTGTTTTAGTAAAGTAAGTAATATTGGGGTTGGTAATCATGCGATCGCGTGCACGTCGGGCCACAAAACTGATCACTCATGGCCGGCAATTAGTAGTCGGCCTGATTGAATGAGCTAAGTGCTTTCTGAAAGAACTCCTGAAACCGCACCGATCGGGGTGATATGCAGCCATGCAAGCTCTGACGTGGCCTTGTTCATTGTTTTAGCTGTCGAGGTAACGACTGTTTGGCGCAACTGTGTTAGGAAGGCAAAGGGAAGCGCTTCCTACCGGCCGGGTGTTATGGCCGGGGACCAAGGTCCGATGTTCACCATCTTGGTTTATTCATATGTAGTTAGGTTCGATCTAGATCTTTTAATATCGCGGTTCAGTTTCCATACATCGACTAACAGCGCCATCTAGTCGTGTCGAGCCGAGTCAGTGTGTTGCGATGACATGTAGTGACAGCGGTAGATCATAGATGTCGATACAACTGTTTGTTTTTAATTGGCATCAAATAAAAAAATAAACACAGTTTGAGATTGCTACAACAGCTAGAATTTCTTTTATAGAAGTATGAATACTCGATTCATACAAAGATAAAACATGCATGTTCACTTAAAATTAAGAGGTCGGATAAATGACCTCACTATGTTTTAATGCAAATAAATAATTATTCAATTGTATTCTTAAACCATAACCGAACAGAATACTTTAATCGAATTGTCTATTCTTTTTAAATTACATATCAATGTCTGGATACGATTTGAGTAAGGAAATTAAAACGAGATGAGCTCTACCGATAAGACGATCCTTTTCAAATGCAAGTTACATACATTTTAATACCTCTAAGGTTTAAATTAAACCCTTCTTAACAGAACGTATAGAAGAATAAAATCGGTTTTGCAATCCGAGATCATATTCCTTGAAAATTGTATTTTAAAACGATTAACATTGGTACTTACATACTCGTAAATTTATCAAACTTATATTGGCCGCTACACTAGCTATTAATATTAACTTTTAATTTACATAACATTAAAACCATGGTCAAAGACCATTTCGTTCTAAATTGCTTACGTATAGTAGGATAAAAAAGCTTACTGAAATTTTCGTATTTGTAAAACGACTTGTGTTAGGCGTCTGTGGAGTTTATGTCATGTTCATATGACAATTCTTATTGTGGCGGAAAGGGCAGTAAGCGTCTAGAACAAGCGCAAATGGCATCTGGCTTGGAGACAGGCAAACACGTATTGCCTGTTAACTTGAATTATGGCAGGCTCGAGGCGTTCAGGTGTTTCAACGAGTAGTAAAACTATTTTTGGTGGACTCGATAGGGTATAAACGATTTATGTAACTTGTAAATGATAGCAATGTGTTTGACTAGTTAGCTAGACACGTCGTCGATCGTAGCCAAATGTCTGGCTATCTATTTTTTTTAAATATATTTGACACAGACTCAGTAGTACGCGTAGGTACCTATTAGTAGTATCAAACGCTCGCTTCCTTTGCGGCCATAAATCATTCATGACCTAGGGAGTGAGCCATGCGCGCATGCGCTTATCGATAGTGCAGTGTGCAGTGCAGCAATAGGCCTCCAAATAAGGCCTGTGGGTGTAAAAAGAGATAAGAATGCGCTCTCGCAGTCCCATGTTTGATTGACGCAGAGGAAGCGAGTGTTTAATACTACTATAGTATTCAGTTTCTGAGGTATGTTGGCAGTTACACTGGAATATATTTCTGATATCATACTCAGTACTGAAATTAAAACGGCAAGAACGCATTTCATCTCGCTAAGCCTTGGGATACAAATACGTCAAACCGATCTCATACGTCGAATTGATAACATATGGTGATGTTCAAAGCCATTTCCTTCCACTTCACTAGATTAATCCAAATAAACAACGAACCGGTATAAAGGTAGTGTGCTAAAGCTAGCCCGCCTGAATATGTTACCTATTTGTCTCTCTTGTTTACGTATTCTACCAAACTGCATTGCCGTGTTCCGGGTTAGATTGAACTCCTAATATACTGTTGTTACTCAACTGATCAACTTAGCTAGACATCAGTGTGCTCTACTAACAAGTGAAGTGAAGCAAGAGAGCGCCACATCACACTAAAGTACTCAACAAAAAAAGACAAACGAAATTTTTTCTTTGACTAAAAAGACCCTACTCTAATCGTATTCGAGATTGTACTCCTTATTCGGGACGGAGCGGAAAATCGGCGAAACATTCATAATTAATAAATATTTACAGATAATATAATATCGTATGTATAGATATATCGCTCTGCAATGCAGTCTGCATCCTCTCCAGCTAGCTGACCAGTTAAAAAAAACTTGTGGTTGCTTTAACCCACGAAGCACAACTCGTCTTCTTTCAAAATACTACTAGTTTTTGCACTGACTGTAAGTTTTAGCGCTCTTCTCTTCGCAAAGTCATGCTGGCATGGCCAATAACTAGATTCGAAATTTATCGTCAGTCTAATTATGGACTACAGTTAAATACAGGGCCTCATATGTGAAAAAGTGCTAGCTCGTGAACGATTGCTCACATAGTAGGCCCCGGCCATGTGTCCAAGCTGAATTCGTTACGTACTACGAACTCTTTATACGGCGAACTCTCAAATTGCTTCACACGTGACTCCTCTGTAGCCAAACTCTGAAACTTGGTGCATGTGCAGTAAAATTCAGTTTGAGACTACGCAGCCTGAATTTGTAGGGTTCATTAGATTATGTAGGACAGTGGCAATTGACTGAACGTCAATAATAATAATTTCATAACAGAAAATCCGTAGTAGGCAGTCTCCTTAAAGTCGTTATTGACTCCTCAATACAGCCTAATTAGTTTGGTTTAAATATTTGAGTCCTTTTTCTGTCGGAACTAGTAGTATTTTCTGCTGGCTTCAGAATCTCTAATTATAAACTTCTGACTTTTTATCTCGTGTACAGGCTTGGACACTGGCCTTACCATGAAAAACTTACCAAGGTGGAAACTTTAAATATTTTATCAAGCGCGACGTCTCCATTCTTCGTTTATTATTTAGACGATGTTTTTGAATCTTCAATTTGTGTGGTAAACATTAATTTTTAAATTAATAAAAACCCGTTGAATGTAGAAAAATAGCTAAACATATTTTTATGGAACATGGCTTCTTAATATATGGTACAAAAATAAACTAAACGAAAATCTTTTCATCCGTTTTGGAGCAACGAATATCACAGACAAACACGTTTAACTTATACCCTTTCTTTTTGCGTCGGGCGTTAAAAAGGAAACAGATCAAATTTTCTATATCAGTAGAAAAGTGTGATTACACGCGAGTGTTCGAGCTAGCTACGAGGTCTGATAACTTTAGTGCACTGCTCCATTAGAAACTGTGCGCTTAATGAGCGGTTTTACAACCACCCAGTAGTCACAAAATCGGCAAAAGAGGTTAGCAAACGCATTACATCAAGGAGAAGATATCCGGCACTCTTCCACAGGGTACAGAGATAAGTTAACTCATTTCACAGCTATCCGTTTTATTAATCCATTTGTCAATCGCCTTTAGTTTGTGAATGAGCTTACATATTTTTTGCTATTATAATTCATGTCAATTTAACACGTTGATTTAGTGCAAATATCCTCTTCGACTGTTTGTTAAAATAAGTAAAACAATTAACACATTCAATTCAATACTACCTCGTCCACAGATTAGAGGAAAAGATTAGAAAAACCCTCGTAGGTAAAGTTATTAGTGCTCAGTTCGTAAATGATCGATTCAATAATGTTTTTTTTTTCTTAAGCTTTGTTTTACTGAAAGGAACCTATCCTCTATTCAATAAATATTTGTAGCCGTGTTAAACATCAAGCTAATTTATAGCCTGGCTGCTTTTCTGGGGCTGTAATTGTACGCAAGACGCCTTTAGCCGGCCATCAAAGTAATATCCTGTACAAAAGTGGCTCATTTTTCTTCGGCACCGGCTGAGAAATGGTCAGCAGTCGAATGATTACCGCCTCTTTAGCGCTTCATTCGTTATAATAGAAGAAAAAGACGAAAAGTCAGAATATAACGGACACAGAGAAGGAGGCACATTTCGAATTAATTCGATAATTCTGTTTATTGGAGCACATTATTGCAGTTGAAAGCTGTAGGTATCACGCAGATATTCTTACGCATTTTCGTTTTATGAGTTTATACAGAAAAAACACAGAATAGAGGCTTGCTCTTGATTCCAATCATTTCACTTAGCAGCTTGGCCAAAAGTTTAAAAAAGAAAGCAAGTTACAAAAAAAAACTTGTATTCAACAAAACCACGGTGACCCTGGCTATATAATGTTAAAACTTAGAAATCTACAATTAATTCAAAGGGTTTTTAGCTGGAAAACTATTGTCAAACTAAAACAGAATAAATGGCTTGATTGCGTGATACCGTCAAACGACAAGTAATCTAATCAATCTAGCACCCGATACACATCTCTGGCGAATGTCGCACGATGTCAAGATCGAACCCAAAATATTCCGATGCCGATTTACAGCAGGACTTAAACGAGGTCAAATGTTCAACATTTTGTAAAGTACGTGACATCCTATCCGTATTTTTCGCATTTTAAGGAGTCACGTCCACGGGAAGATTCCAGATTTCCTGCACTTTTCGCGCTAAAAAGACTGACAAAGCGATGACGTTTGAAACATCCTGTCCCTGCTTTGGTTATAAAACAAAATAACATAAAATAAAAATAATGTTACACAGTGTTACATAGTGTTACATTTGTTTTTGATATTTTAATTCTGCAATTGTATGTAAATAGTCTTTAAGGTATCTATTGTATGGCCCTTTGTTGCCGTTTTAAGACGGTGATTTTCTTCATACAGACTTTGCGTTGTAATATTACTTCAGTGAGAAAACAAACGCCCTACATACATTGCAATCGGTAACAAAATCAATGGTCTATTGTAAAAAAAAAACTACAATAACTACATAGTATGAATAGTCCAGTTTTTAAAAATCCTACCCGTCGGCTCAATTCTGTAATTTACGTGCCCAATGATCGGTCACAATTATGTTGCGTCACAAAAATACACTTTACGATAAATCTATTTATTTTAAATTCAAAATAAAGCTACACGATAATTGCGCGCGGAATATGCGACGGTCCTTGTCAGATTGATAGTGCCGTTCCATGCTTCTTGATTTTCTTCTCGATAACACTAGATATTTAGGGAGGTTTGTCTGTTTTTTGTTATTTGTGTCCTAACTTGTGCAATAAAGAATTTTTATTATTATTATAACTTTCATGTCCTCTTTACATCACGTGTAAGTACTAAACGTTGATATAGCTACAAAGTTCGAACGGGCTTCTCAACCCTAATCAATTTCCGAAAGGATAGAAAACCAATTTGCGATTGCTTTTCAGAGCCCATTTCAATTACCCAGACGTCTGTGTTTTCTTGATTTTTGGTGGAAATTGGCTACGTTAACTCAACTGCCACTAATTTAACCCGAAGTTCTAATGGAGGCTGAATCGATAATTAATTAATGGTCTTTAGAGTAAGGGTACCCGTGAAAAGATTATTTTATATTAAAGATTTAATAATAGATGAACGAAGCGACACGAAAGCTAGTCGATTACTACGTTCACTTCTTTAATATAACAGAGAAATAAACATTAAGGCCGTCTTATTCCGTCAAATTATCTCATAAGCCCCGCCCCCTTGTTAAAAGTGCGGGGCGCTTCCCCCACCAGCACCCCCGCACAAAACTTTTTCTGTCAACTTTGTCTTACAAATCTCGTGTATAATTAAGCCATCTAGTGTTTATTTAAGGAACAAAATTTTCTTGAATAAGATACTTCATGCGTTTTGTAAGTAACATACCCACGCCATCTAGCAGAACCCCTAAGAACTTTTACAAAATGGTTTCTTTAGTACACCATACATGCTTTTTAGTCTAAACGTTTATCGAAAGAACAAGGAACGCAAAGAGTGGCATTTCATTCTCACACGACTGGTCAGCACTTTATGCCAGCAACCTGTAACCATTATAAAAACAAGAAAGAATATCCGATAACATTTATTATATTCTTTATTGCACTTATAAGATGTACAGAAAATAGGTACAAGAAGTCACAATGTGAACAAAGGTGGGCTTATCCCTAAAAGATACCTCTTCCAGCCAACCCATAGGTGTAGGAAATGTAATGTAATAACATTTAGGTGGTTTATATTAAGATCCTTTTTGTCGACACAGTTATAGTCTCACTACTATCTTCCATCAGTCTTCCAATTGATGATGACTGAAGACCATTACAGATATGGCACTTCAAATTTAGGGTTCCGTACAAACCAGTAGGTATATAAGTCAAAGTTCACCCATCACGAGAATTTTGTCATGGTTTTTTTTTACACACTGAAATTCATAACATTTCAAATCATCATCATCATTCTCTTGCCCTGTTCCCAGTTTATCTAGGGTCTGCGCAGTATGTTTCACGCTTCCGTTTAACATTACAAATATGAAAAGCTAAATTAAAGACAAAGGTTTCTTTATCGTTTCAGTAATCCTTTAATAATATCAAAGTTTTTTATTTACTAGTCGTCTCCCGCGACGTCGCCCGCGTATATTTTGGATGTCCCGTGAAATGGTTCAAGTAAATTAATGGTTTAAAGTAATTACTATCGAGGTCACCCACACCACGCTTAAAATACTTGCTTAATATCAGCCTGAACTATAAAAATGACTTGACTATCATGTGTTAGAAAGTAAGAAAATAGTAAGGCAAAAGTAGTTAGTAGTAATCTCTCATTTAGATGCAATACTTTTTTCGGCGAAGTTCACTATCAAATATACTGAGCATTGAACTTGGCTATCATTTTTCACATTGATGTTTTTGTTGGGATATCATAACTTTTTATAGAAATATTTATTTGCTTATTCATAAATCATTAATACATATTTTGTGCAAGCTTCCATCCACTTAATTATAACGGTTTCAGACCCTACAATTAAAAAACTTTCTTTTGTTTTCAGATTTTTTCCTTCGCTTACACATTATTACCTAGCTAGATGCCATATTTCAACTGTCTAGGTTTGTTAATTAGAGCACCGCACCCACACAATTACTTTGATAAACCATATATGGTTAGCTAGCTAGCTTATAGACCTTTTTTACTATAAAACTGTAATTTGGCATGGGTTTCTTTATATGCTAATCACACCGCCTAAAATATGTATTTTAAAATATTTTTGGGACACCTCCCTACAAGGAATGAATAATGATGAGCATGAGTTCCTACACCGAAAGGGCAACACCAGGGTTTACCTCATGAATCGTGATAGTAAGACAGTTGAAATTTTCAGGAAGGATGTATTCATGTTGCCGTTGAAAAAACAAAAACTTAAAAAACAGTTTTTTTTTTCAGGTTGCTCTCATACAACTTATCTACTCTGATAATGATAATAATGAGGGGCTGCCCCATTATTAGGACTTCATATCTTTTGTATGGGACTCCCTGACAACAGATATGATGTTTATGCCATTTTCATAGATAATGGTACGGAACCCTTCGTGACCTCGAAGCGCCATTTCGCGCTAACTACAAGATTAATAGAATTATTATGTGTCACAAACACCAAAGTTGTTTTGGATATTCAGTAACAGCAATTTGAGGAACAACGGTTATAAAAATAAAATTAAGACAGTCTCCACACATTTTCGAAAGAACAAAATTGAAAAAATTATTCAGATTTGACATTTCTGAATGCAAATATAATTGGATTATACTGAGTAATCTCCATGTTCGTCGCTCAAGTCCATGTCACCAAATAAGAGATAGATAGTCAATGCATTATTACTACACGATTCAGAAAATGTGTACGTACGTACGTAAATAACATGGAAACCTGAGTTCCATACACGAAGAGAGCTAGACCGACCTTAACTTAACCTCCAATGTTTGTATTTTGTCACAGGAGTCTAGATGTAAATAAATAAATAAAATTAATATAGACCTATCACCTAATAATTTTCTCCCTCCCTCAAATTCATATAATATTTTCTCGTCTCCAATATACTAGAGTCACCAGGGCACAGCTTTAGCATTTGAGATTACTGCTAAACCTACAGTTATGGTTTAGCTCTGATTTTTCCAAATAGAGAAAATGTTCAAAACTACAAAAATTTGACATGAGTGTTTTATGCTTTTTGTTTATATTGTTACTATAGAAACGGATTTATCTCTACGATTGGTACAAAAATATAGTTCATTTATTCACAACAATTATATATGTCGCTACAGCCTTTCTCTTTTTATTTTGCTTAAGAGCGTACACGGCGATTATGACCCGAAAGCGTGATTTCCAAGCTCAAGAACTCTGCAAAAATAAATCCTACGAAACTTCAAATTGCTAATTATTGTAGGCAATCCTTTCAAGTAAAAAAATTTTAAAAAACATTTCCAAGTTATTTGATTTTACGTGAGCTATAACAACTAAACGAACAGCTGTTTCTCAAATTTATGTTACGGGGCTTACTTTGGAGTCTCATGTGTTCAAAATCACTTGCATGTTTTACATAGAATTGAACTTTTATTATTAAACAGATCCTCAACTAAATATTTAATTTGACAATTTTTGAAAATTCTGTTCCAAATGAAAGATACGAGTCCTTAAAGAAAGTGAAACTTACAAAAAAAGGCGGATTTAATTTCACGTTTATTTCGGATAATCAGTCCTTTTTTCTTCGAAATAAAGATACACAGTATAGAAGCATGCCTTTTTCTACGCAAATCGAAACAAAAACTAGCTAAAATCCTTTTTTTTCATTCTTAGTATTTAGTTTCAAAACTGCAATAAAACCATCCTCGTAAACAGTTTCAAATCAGTCCGCCGCAAGGCTTTACAAGGTGTGGACGTATCGCTCGAGTTACCGCGCAAAACCTCGCGTGATCCTTGGCGCCGAGTGAATTTATAGTGCGACTAAGCAATTTTGGTAATTATAATATTTTGTAAATTAATATTATTTAATGAGTAAAAAATTCTTGAATTACAATAATGTTGTTACAGTTTTTCAAATATGGGAAACAAATGTAAAAAATATAACCTGGCTACCTCCAAGTCTCGAAAGGGAGCATTACACGATAATATATCTAAGGCCAGGGCTAAAAGGTTGGTTAAATAGTTTATATTATAATTCATTATATGTGAACCGAACTCAGGAAAACTCGGAACTCATGGTTATATTGGGTATATTTCTTTTACACTTATATCCTTATCTTATATAAGAATTTGAAACATAGTGATACAAGCATCATAACCTTGTACGTACAGGTGTTTCATATTATATTTGTTTTTATTTATGAAATAAATAATTTAGTATTTTTGTATGTATTTGTAAGTAAAGTCTTATTATATTTTTTTCTTAACTTTAGAACATTGAACTTAACCTTTGAACTTGGTCCTAATTTTGGAATCCCTTTTGTCTTTTTAATAATTGCCAAGCATCGATCATAAACCTACTAGACGGATAATGTTAGATTTATTCTAAAAACCGTCAGTTGATTACAAGAGTGCGAGTGTGTGAAATTCTCTTTGTTGATGATTTGCTCGCTTCTGATTGGTTATTTGATATCACGGGCGTACTCGTAGTTCACAGAAGTTTTCAAATCTAAACGTGGCATAAGTTTTTTTGTCTTACTCATAAGTAAGTGGGTACATGGTCGATGTTTTCAAGCAATACTTATACCCGAATTTATAGGCAACCAATTACTTCACTATGAACCTGGAATGTTCTGACTTTTGACGGTACTAATTTCATACAACATTTTGATTAGGAATGTTTTTATTAAGACATTACCCAATAGTAATTTATTTTGCATGATTATACATATATTTACCAACTTGTACTTAAGCACATTGTGTGTTTTCATGTCTTTAACATTCTATACGATAACTACGGATGATTGTGTGTGTGTGTGTGCAGAGAAAATTGCTTATTTTGTCGCTAAGAAATTCCAAATTTGCTTTTAAATAATGAGCACAGTGTTATATTGTGGTTTATGATTGATTACTTTTACTTAATTAATCATTTTGTAATGATTATAAATTAATCACCTGATTAATTTCCCAAAAAAAACTTTATACTTATAATAGCAAAGGGAGTAATTAATTAAATTCAAAAATCACTTTCAAAATCTCAGAATTCAATAAATACAGGATGTGACAAAACCGTGAAAAATAAACCGTGGTTTTCGGCTTTGTTATATCCTGTATTTTTTTTTGTAGAATTGAATTAAAACGTGCAAAGATGCAATAGTATTATGGTGACCTATTTTTTCATTGAGCATATTATAAAGGCTAAAATTTCGTTATTTTTACCACTTCCTTCAAAATTATGCTTTTAAATAACATGCTTTGTCTGCTTACTAACTAGTTTATGGTTATCTTCAGGCTTTGCATAGAAAATATTAACGTTAATAGCACGAAAAATATTGATAATGCTAGTTACTTTGAAATTACAAAAGTAAATGATGAAATTACTCATGCCTGAGATGAGCACTGAAGATATTGATGACAGTAAAATAATGGTAATGTAGAAGCTCATCTTGTTATTAAGAACTTATCTGTCTGTTATGCATTATAATATTTGATACATAGTGATTTTCAGGTCATCGAAAAAGAGGTATCGCCCGCGGCTAATCTTGTGATTGAAGGTCGAAGAATCATTGAATTTGATTTTTTTCTAGAACAAAATATTACGTTAAACTTTTTTTTTCAAATGTAAACAATACATAATAATAAAAATATTTACAAACTAGTTAGAAAAAAAAACTCAAAAATACATTCTTTCATTCATTTCATGATAGAATTTCATTTGAAACCTTTTCCTCCAATTTTCTTGATTTAAATGTAGTAGTAATGTTATTTTAAGGGGATCGTGTGCGCGCAAGCTTCCATACAAAAAGAAAAAACGTTTTCCACCTCATAAACGTTGTCTGATTTTGACAATAATGATTTAATGACAGTAATGATTTCATATTTTGAAAAACTATGCTCGTACGTTTTTTTTTTTTAAATTGTCTACAAATAGGCAACGTTTTAAAATCAGCAATAGTTAATGTACTTTATCAGACGAATATTTCTTATGTGACCATTAAAAAAACAGGCCTAATTTTAATAATTTGTGTTCCTTAAGTTAAAAAATAATTATGGTAAATAAATTTATTATAAAAGAAGTCAATTCATGCATCGTATCAATGTTTCGTGTTGCATGAATAATCTTTATGGCCTTTCATTATAAATATTAATACACTTATTATATACACGTACTTATAATAAATAAAAATACATGCATTAGTAAATTAAAGTATTAAATGACATAATATGCAAACTAGCATTATCATCAGTTTACGACTTAACGGATCAAAATGGTTAGTTCGACTGATTGTACACCATTCTACGCACACAGGCGCAAGTGCATATGTGTGTCGTCAGCGCGCATTGTGTTCGCCCGAACTGGTCCCGACGCATTCGTGATAAAGGCTCTTAACACGTAGAGGTTGGGGGTTCCATCCTCATGGCATTGAGGAGATTTATCCGCATGGTGACAGTGAGCTGTTACTACTACGTATAGAGACGCTATGCCAAGCAAAAAATGTGCGCATTTTTTGGACGTGAACTGTCAACAGACTGACGTATTCCATAAATTTTGAATTTTGAATATGAAACCGCAGAAGTGCCACAGACTTTGTGCCTACTTAACTTAATTGTATTGAATGAATATAATTTTATCAAAACGTTTTAATCGTTACTTACTTTGATCAATAGTTTTTTAAAAGAGCTAAATAAATAAAAGTTTAGTAAATAAAAATCTGTAGGTCAAAAACTCGAATGATATTTACAATTTTTTCATCATGATTTTTATCATTTTAATTTTTCATACGAGATATTTCTAGAAAAATATGACTACCAATGCAAAACACCTTAAAAGAAATATCACAACATCGCAATGTCTAACCTCTATTTATTACCTACCTACTTTTCCATTCTGTGCGTGTCACTTTTTATAATCTTTGATTTTCATGTAAAATGGCGGCAATTTCATGCCAAAAATTTATAACATTTTGAAAAATCTTTACGCTGGTTAAAGCTAACATTTTAATTTCCTACCGATGGTAAGTGACGCCGGTATCGTTTATATTCCTGTTGGTTTTATTTTCGCATGTTTTTAAAACGCATGATGGCTTTTTTGTCAAATTAATTGACCAAATGTCACATTGGTTAACGCTACTAGCGGGAGTGAGTGACTGTGATACCGCGCATGCGTTGATGGTCTGTGACCATCAACTCATCGGGCACGAGGTTCCTTAGGGATGTCATTTCCATACGTAGTAATAGTAGTTCAATGCATGGTGATGATGTTTTTGATACTAATTTTCTTTTTGAAATTTATTTTCATTGTTATGTAGTTTTTTTAATAGGATTTGCTACTTTAAAAAAAACCTAAAAATTTAATTAGTTTTTATTTTTATTTTTTTTATTCGAAATGTTAAAATGTCCAAAAATTAAAATAAATACTTATTTCGTTTTCTAAAAAAATATTGTGACTATGTAGAAAAATATTCATGAAACCCCCGATTTGAACTCGCGACCTTTGATTAGTATAAGACTGGTGCTGATCCAACTGAGCGTGACGCGGCGCGGCGAAATTAGCTATTATTAGTTCTTAGGTGTTTTACGTAATTAAGTACGCAATTAAAATTGCAAAAATTGACATAGGTCCAGCGTTCGCAGTGGCGTCAAGGGGAATGAGGAAATGGTATCTCGTGCTTGCCATTTGAATAAAAAGAGCGCTATTTCTGCTTGCATGTATAGAATAGAGATGACACGACGATCAACTGTTGCGTCAAAGTCGTTGCGCGAATCACCATCGTCACAAGTGTGAGAATCACTAAATCAGTGTTTTATGAATGAAAATGTTAATAAAACTGGAAAAAAACGATTGGACGCCCTAAACATCTTTGGTGTCTAAAGTAATCTTAAAAAGACAATTGGAAGAATTTGCTGCTTGTAAGAAAGAATACAGACTAATGAAAAAAATGGACCTTTCTTTGCCTGAACATAACACCGATAAAAACTAAAAAAAATCATTTGATTCATAGCTGAGATCTCACTTATGTGGTCAAAATGTATATTCTTATAATCCCCTGTTCCTCACATCTGTGTAGCTTGAGCAAATCAAGATAAAAAAAGTCGAAATAGGTCAAATAAAGTGTTTTTAGATATTTCGTTATTCTGATCTAAATAACAAACATTTTGAAATCATTTTAACATGTATATGTGTAGAATGGAATTACCTACTAAAATATGTGATTTTTATAAATATAAGTCCAATAATTTGAAAACTACATAGAAAATACGAAAAAAAAGGGGCCCACTTCTGAGGCAATTATTATCGAGCAAAGTAATTACAATCGTGTTTCCAACCACAATCCAGCTTTCTAGTAATCTTCTTCTATAACATATATAGATTCGAGATTTAAATAATTAGTGTTTCCATGTTTAAACTCAATCGAAACATCGTAAAAATGGAATATCTGGGCCTTAATTTTCAACTCAACTCAACTCAACGCGGTAACGTTTGGTGTGGTTGGGTGTCTACTCCGGCGTCGCTTAGCGGAAATTTAAAGCATTTTTTTTTAAATACCTTTATTTTCAGCAATCCAAGATAAATATAATTTTAAAAAAAATTCGCTAACGAAAATTTGTAGCCATGCCAGTACAGTGCTGATCAACCTTGGACACTGGTGACGAGTTTCATGTTGCACCCTGTCAACAAAAATAACTCAGTAAATATGACCTCTTACTATTTTAATGCGAGTTTAAAAGTCACAAAGTCCTAATAATTGAATTATATCATGTCATGATAAAGACCAAAATGATAACCCGGTTTGCATTCCAAGATATAAAACTATTTTAATGCATGAATAAACAAAAGTGTGTTTTATTTTTTATTACTTAACGATTGCGTCAGCTACTAATTAGGCCCCTGGAGGAAATACTCAGACTTCCTGTTACGTGACAATATCATAGGAACTTTTGGAATACACATGAGAGACGATATTCTTCCACGCACCAAAGGAACACAATAGAGGACAACATCCATAGTTTATACCTTGAACTGATTTTCAATTACTTATATCTACTGTTTATCTACCCAGATAAGCCTCCTGTCCTATATTAAGGACACCTTAATTATTATAAAAAAAACACGTAGTTAGTTTTATCAAGTAGCGCGGCCTGTTTATCATTTGATAAAGAAATTACTAATTTTTAACGAATATCTTTTGTTCCTGCTTGATATGTATAGTACTTATAGCTATGGTTGACGTTAGACATGGGTCGTAACAGGTAAAACTGAATACCTGTTACAGCTGTTCCTGTTATCAAAAAATACCTGTTCCAAATACCTGTTACAAAATACTCCCTGTTATTTTCATATTCAGTCACAAATAACTACTTATTACATGCAGGAGATATTAGGCTTCTAAGAGAAGTTTGCGTTTCGCTAAGTTATTGTTTAGACAGCCACATAGAGAATGCAGATTTATTTTCATTGAAAAGGTACAGGAGTATTTAAAGAATATTTATTTATTATGAACAGCATAAACATCAAAAAACAATCAAAAACTTTCCTTCATGCATATCAGGCTTAGGACTGTCAGTTTGCAACGCTATATCTTTATTTATCAAATTTGTTTTAATTTATATAACAGTTTCCGCCATTTACTACTACGACCGCGGTGGTCAAGTAGAACGTTAAAGTGGGTGCTCGTGAACGTGGTCGTCACGGACGGCAAGTGGAACGCAACCTCAGCTGATTGTCAGAATCACTTTACTCTTGTAGTCCGCTAGGGGCGCTGCCGAACTGCACGTTCGGAAACAAGGATCAAAAATAAAAATATTTACATTTCGTCTTGTTATTTATTACAAAAAAGAGACCTTATTTTATTTATATTATAAGTTTATGGAAAGTTATTAGCACTAGCAAACATATTACTTGTACAAAATTTTGAAAGATCTTCAAAATAACGTGCAGTTATTTTTTAATGTCATAGGTATATTCGTAATTATTATTTGTGTTTCCGAACGTTTTATCAAGAAAGTTAAGAAACTAAATTAAATATGTCATAGTTGATTAAAGGAAGTATTATGTCAAGTGACTACCACACTTTCCTGTATTTTAAAATACTAGGTGCTTCTGTTTCAAACGTACTATGGAGGACGGAGAAGAAAGATCAGTATTGTCAAGAACCAAATAACAAAGACACTTGGTATGTTTGGTTGACTAATGCGTAAAGGGTTCAACTTTATTTTGTCCGGTAAAGATATGAAATACTAGGTGCATCTCTTTCTAGCCGCTAGAAAGCCACGGGAAAGAAAGAGACGCACCTAGTATTTATCAGATTGAACAGATAACAGCGCGTGAAGTGTGTTGGTACGCTGCGTACTCATAACAGCGGGTACTGGTAACAGTGACTTCATGGAACAGATATTTATCTTACGAGGAATAGCTGTTACGCCCGATATTTAAATACTTGTTATAAATATCTGTTACGATAAATACGCCTCATCGCTAGTTGACGTGCCGTTACATTGCCGTGCTTTCAGGTTGCCTTGGTCTGTACCGTTACCATGAGTTTACGACGGTTTCACTCGCTGACGACTACGTAAAAAAAAGTCTATGGAAAATTGCACAGCGCCCCTAGCGGTCACTTGCAGAACTAAAATTTTCCATACAAAAAGTTACGTCGTCGTTAGTTAGTAAAACCGACGTAAACTCATAGTAAAGGTACTGTACCATTTTTTACATGGAGAAAATGCTTTACTACACCTTGGGAACGGCAAAAGGTAATGTGGGACTACCTTGAGGAATGGCAGACCAATCGTCAAGTATCCCACTAAATAATTCCAACGATGACATACATTCACATCGAATTGATAACCTCCTTTTTGTAAGTCGGTAAAAAGTAAGTAAACATAACTACATCAATTCTTCAAATCTTAACTCGTTATAGGTCATTTGTAGACGGCAAGTTGTAAGTACTCGTAACTACTCGTCAGTGAGCTAATATTGGGAAAGCTTATATCTACATATAACACACGTGAACCCTGTTGAAGCCCCGTGCGCGCTGGGTTTTGTTTGCTGACTGCCTATAAACAATGAAAGTGTATACAGAAGTGCCATATTTATACACAAAATAAGCTTGACACAATGATACATAATTTTATAATTAAAATAAACTTTTAAAGATTATTTCGCGATTAATTCTTTTGAAAGTTACAGTCTGTGGTCGTAGAAAAAAAAACGCAATATAATCTCAAGAGGTCACTTTTAATGAACTCTTGCATACATAGGTAGTTCAATATTCGTTTCTCTGAGGCCCAATACCGAGTTAGCTTTATAATTTTCTCCAGACTTACACTTTGTTGCAGTGTTCGGGAAATATAAAGTAAAAGTAAAGGTAGCCTGTAATGTCCCACTCTTTCTGGGCAAAGTCTTTTCTTTTGACGACGCGTTTGGTATAGTGGTTAGTTTTTGTTGACTGTTTTTTTTGTAATTCAAATTCAAAATATAACATTTTGAGATGTTTTTTATAAAATAGCCAACGATATTAATAAATATTACCTACTCACTATGTAATGATGAGCCTTCTGTTCACATCTACATCAGTTGATCAGTACAAATGTGTAACAGAACTCAAGAGGTTATTGTTCCCGCTTATCTTTACTGATACTAATCCCGTCTTACATCATAATCTAAATAAGGAATCAACGCATATTAATGTAGTGCTTTCACAAGTTAATTAAGTTCCGATGGTGGTTCTAGTGTCCAAGTTTATTAGAAAGCAGGTTTGTGTCCCAATATGGGGTATATTGGGACAACAAGGTAAACAGCGTAAAGCCTGATGAGAGTGGAGGATCATAATATGATATCCATACACATTGATGCATTATTAGAATGGCTCTAGCATAACTGCCGTGACTGCCATGACATCGTCAAAATAGTTTAACTTTCACTTCAGCCTCTCAGAAATTGCGTTCTTGATAAGTGTTATGACTAAACCGGGAATATAGTTCAACGGGCTTCGTACCTCGAAAGAAAAATAAAGGAACCCTTAAAGGATCACTTTGTTGTCCGTCTTTTTTCTCAGGAACGCGTAAAGGTATCAAGCTGGAATTTATATCAAATACTCAAGTCTAACAGTGTAACAGAGGAGCTATGAAAAAATAAAACTTCTAAGCCAACGCAGATTAGCCGTTGATGCGGCAAATTTCCGCAAATTTTCGAAACTCGCAAGGCAATTAGAATATTGAAATTTCGTACGTAGCAACGTCTTAAACACAGGTAAAAAAAATAAATTGTGTTTTTTTAGTTACATCATATAATTAAAAATTCGTCAAATCCGCACGGCCAGCACTGCCATAGGTATGAGTGCGAAACGTGGAAAGTAAAGGTTATCTCGCACAAGTAAGTAAGTTATCTCGTCTTCGTAAACCGTTCCGTCTTCCGTTCTTCGTCGAATCATCGATATTTACTGGCCCGAGAAAATCTCTAATGACGAACTTTTGGAACGCTGCGACGAAATCTCAATCGACCAACAGATCAAGCGCCGCAAGTGGAATTGGATTGGCCACACTCGCCGATGGGCTCCTGAACACATCCCCAAGCAGGCTTTGGATTGGAACCCCCAAGGAAAACGCAAGCCTGGTGGTCCCAAACAAACTTGGCAGCGCACTGTAGCGGACGAGGCGAGAATCGGCAAGACCTGGAGCACGAACATTTGTACCCTAATCATGGATGAACTATGGGAGTGTAAGTATGTATTATTAAATTATTATTAAATCGTTTTATTTGAAACACAAGAAAGATATTTCCTTCCTTTGTAACCAAGACAATTTATGTCTGGCGCATATTTTGCCTGCACTCACGAAATGAACCAAGTTGAAGGCAGAACATTTAGCAGAAGCAAATCCGATCATCGTTTGTGTATCAACCAGTTTATTAATCTGCATTTTGTTGCAAATTACTTAAGTCAACCCATCCGATTGATTGATTGACTTGAATATAATTTGACCACTATTTTAAAAAAAGATAAAAGAGATATACTTATGTAAAGAAATTTTCATGTGTGTACACCGAAATGGCCACAAAAAATGGCCTACAGTTATTCAAAAATTATAATTGAAGTCGGTCTGTATTATACGAAAGTATGATATCGTTATCGCGCGCCCCAAGACTCGATTTGCGCTTTATTCAAATGAGATTACCGTCTCAAAATGAAATATGGCCCAATGTTCGATATAAATAATACCCCAAGTGGGTAACTATTTTCGATTTTCAAATGACTTCAAATTCACCGTTTCTCTTTTCCTTTCTATTATTGACATTATTGTTTTCAAATTGCGCAATGAGAGCGCAAAACTCCAAAATAGAGCCAGCCAATGTACCATGCCTACTGCAGAGTAATTTTTTAAAGTATTTTATAGCAAACCTCAAGAGTCAATTGCCGTCAGATGACTGTAGACATTTTCTACTTACTGGCATTATACATGCCTGTGCCAAACGATTATATTTTGGCGATCAACGATACGAAAATAGCCAAAACATTTATTTGTACCTATATAATGACCTACTCGAACTAAATGAAGAAATCAGAAACAAATACTATTAGAAAAAAAGAATTGAGGAAAACAATTCTCTAATTGACGTATCTGTTTCGGCATAATGATTTCTCGAAATAAAAAAGACAATCTGAAATCTTTGATGATTGGAGTTCTAAAAAACAATAATATTATAACACCACAGCTTTATTGAGTAAACGTAATGATTTTATTTTAAGAACACAGTAGGAAGAGTAAGTAATTGACTTTCTTGACTTAAAGATCCTATGACTCCTAGATAGAGCAGAGCTTTATTTTGTTACACGTCTTTGCCTCTGAAGCAGCAGAGTCGGAGAATAAGAAATTATGCTTTGATATAATAATAACCGGTCTCACACCATGGAATTTTATCTTGAAATCTTTATCCAAAGGGGTTCAGGGGGCGTATTGCGATCCAACTTAATCCGTCCAATTCCGAGGCAGTTCAATTCCGACTCAGTGTAAACGAATATTATCAATGTAATAATATTATAATAATACTACAATGGTATGGATATTAATATTTATATTGCTATATTATAGTAATACTATCAATATAATGCGAAATTGCAATAAGAATTGCTACTTTGACAGTAAAGCACAGCGTTTTAACTGTCAAAACTGCATCGCAATACGCACCCAGAAAGGTTATTACCGAGAGGATAAAGAGGGGAAATACTTAGAGAGAAGCCCTCGCCACTAGATTAAACCACAATGCCAACTGAATCAGTTTACTTCTCTAAAAAAGAACATGGATTAAATCTAACATTTTCCTTGACATTTAGTAATTCGAACCATTGATAAAATATGACCCAGTAGACCCGAAAATTTCAGTAAAACAATTTGTGTTGTACATATAATATGGATGTTATACAAGGCCTTTGTTAGGTACGAAAAGTGGTCAGCTACCCTCGTGTTTATTGTGTTGATAGGCCCGATGGATTCATAAGGGATGTCAAGAACCACATTCAAATAAATATAATACTTTTGGAAAAACCTTTGCTTGAATTTTGATTTGGAACTCATCGCTTCTCACATTCACGTAATGAAAAAACGGTAAGTTATAGGATAAATAAATATACGTAGTTCTTAGGTACCTAGTTTTTGTAGTAAACGTCATCGTGAGGTGTCAGAGAAGAGCCTAGATGTTGACTAAATATTTGAGAATAAACTTTACGTAACGAACTATGTAAGTAGCAAAATTCTGTTGGCAAACAATCATGTATTAATATCAAAGTTACAGCCCTAGACTATTACATTACATATTCATATAGGAATTTCTAATACAATGGCACGTCCAAGGGTCTACAATTCTTGTGATTTCAGGTTGATTTTAGTAATATTAGCTCGGTTTTGCCTACCCGATTTCAGTGCCAATGAGGTGGAGTTATTTTCACAGGAATATTAAATTTCCGGGAAGCAGGTGGAGTGTGGACTTCATTTTGCTTTCTTTCTGTAGGAAGTCCTGCATTGCGGCATGGTACAATTCACTCACAATCACGAACCAATGCGCTGTATGGAATAAAACTATTTTAATTGCTTCGCGGAATTTTTCCCTCCCTTAGGTTTACAAGTTAGGCTAGGTTATATAAGGTCACCTCGTTTTAAGTGATAATATTTAAAGGACCGATTCAGCACAAGACATTTATAATTTTTTGTAGAAAACACATTTTGGGTTTTTATCCGCTAGTTTTTGAGAAAGTTGGAGACTAAGGTAATTTTTTTTCCAGTTTTTTTTTATTAATTTAGGTTAAGATTAGAGAAAAAGAAGCTTTGGGTATTAAATTGAGAGAGGCAAAGCCGATGACGTAAATAACCTTCTAAATTGTCAGGGTGCTGTTTTAAAAAATGATGTTGTCTTTGTTATAGAAAATAATAAAAATTAAAATATCAAATTTCCAAAAAATAATGATAGTGTCTGTTACTATGATGTATACAAAGCCACTGTTAGAATATTATCACTCAAAATGATTTGACCTTATATAAATAATAGATAAATAAAAGATTACCAATTAGAATTGATTTTCGAAATTGTGAAACGATAGCATAAAGTATTCATATTAGTAGGCTGATGCCGATTTCATATATTCATGTCCAAAATCTGTAGGTACCTTAATAAAAGGAAGGGAATATGAGGATTTGGTTAAATTCTCTTTTTTTAGTTTATGATGAAAATGAGTTTTGTGAGACGGCAATAGCTCAATGAAAATCAATTTCATGGAATCATTAATCTTACACCATTTACTAAGTACATTATTACTCCGCCGTACTAACCGATTTCAATTCATACGTACACGTGTGTTAGTTACTAAATAAGGTACACACAATTCACTATTATTTATTGGTTAGGTGAGAACATAGTTGACATCATTAAATCAGTCCAATTGAGATTCGCCTGAATAGGTGCACCGATGATACAAACGGCATTGCCATGTTTTGACTGCTGTTTGTTTTGACTCTGTCCGAAATACAAGGGAGAGTCAACGTTTTTGATCTGGTGGACTTTTTGATTGAATGTTATGTATTTGCACTGCACCCGTTGCTATCTTTCTGCATGACCTAAAATTTTGACTGGCATTCGTGCTATCATCATTTACGCTCTTCTGCCGTTCTCAATATTCGCCATTTAAGATAGGGAGAGACTGGAAGCGTTTGAGATGTGGTGCTGGAGGAGAATAGAGAGTATTATAGCTGGACGGAGAAAAAAACGAATAAAGAAGTCTTGAACATGGTAAAGGAAAAGAGAAAACTAATAGAAACAATTGACAGTAGAAGAGGGAAAATGCTGGGACGCTTGATACGACACAACTGTTTCATCAGAACTATAATAGAGGGAAGAATAGAAGGAAAAAGGAAGGGAGGAAGACCAAGAATAAGCTATATGCATCAAATATTGAATGTTGCGTCGTATCAAGAGGTCAAGAGAACGGTGGAAGATGGTGCTTTAAAGTCTTTAAATTTAAAAAAAACCTTGGATCTTCTCTCTTGGTTGTCGAATGAAGTACGTAACATGATCACTAGGTCCAGGAAAATGTCTGATGAAATTCTTCGACCTGCTTAAAACATACAGCTATTTCGTAGGGCATAACTATTAGTTGTGTTGTTATTTACAAACAGACGGTTAATCTCCGCTTACTAGAGATGATCTTAACCCAATAATGAGGGTGTCACCACAAGCCTGAACGGAGGCATAAGGATCTGCGGTTTGACTGTGTACTATCGAGTTGACGTTGCTCTGCAAATTGTATGCGCACACAAGTAAATAAACTATTTCAGGCATAATCCTAAATTAATTAGGCATCGGTCCCGATCGTGACTCAACGTTGCCTAAACTAGTAAGTACCAGACAACATGTGTCATTAATTAACACCGCGTTAGGAATTTAATCCTTGGCGTAGCATGGGTTATGTCATTCAGAGATACGAGCGCTTTCGTCAGAAGATAAGAAAGACTACAAATAAATATATAAAACGAATATTTACCATTTTCTTTATTTACTGAGCTAAACCGCAGGAATTGGTAACATAATTTTGCCCACATATCCTACCTACCTGTCCGTACGTCATAAAAGTTGAGGCTGTACCCTCATCAAACTTATGCATCATTCCCACTTAAATATATAAAAAAAGAACATTTTCGAAGTAAAAACATAAATAAAAAGAAACTTTTCCAAACTCATCGAAGAGCTTAGCAAAAAAGTTAAAGCAATTTCACAGCTGAGCACAGAAAATTATAGCGGCCTTCACTAATCAATGTGTGCTAGGGATGGCGAGGTAGATATACTTACGGAACGACGAAAGAATGTTCAACCTAATTTGACCTGTCTGTATGTGATAGGTAAATAAATATTGAACACCGCAATCACATATATGCTCTGATCCCAAAGTAAATAGCTAATGCACTTGTGTTCTGGAGAACAGAAACAAGGATGGTACCACAACACCCAGACCCATTGGTTGGTTTGTTGGTATCTTTAGGATCTGATAATATTTGAGAGTGGTTAGTTATATACTTCCAAGCACGAGTGCTATGTTCGCTTCATTCTAATATTCCGGTAACAAAACATGTAAATAAACCTGGCATTTAAATTTTAGTCCGTGCGAATGGTTCTCAGTCTGTTGAGAGCCTCAGAATAATAGCATTATTTCGTATTTTTAGACATTTCCAAGTAATTCTAAACCGCGCTGTCTCTTGCTGGGTAACAACTTACCTACCCGAATCGTAAAACTGAGCTAAAGTGTGAATTTAAAAAAAACTTATCATACGGTGAGTTTAAAATAAATTCAAAACTATGTCAACATTTAAAGTTGATAACAGAATTTGTAGTTCTATATAGGCTACCACTGATTGACTAACCGAAGGCAAATTCAAATTTCAAATCATCCTTAGCGTTCGGCATGAATCACAGGCAAATACTTATATATAAGTCCCACAATTTGCTAATGCGCATAGTTCCTATTATTTGGACGTATTCTCGTTGTTATACGTGTGTGTTTCTTAATTCTATGTTGTTGATAATAATAAATCACGTAATTAAAAATGTAACATACTAATTACGTATTTGGTATGTTAATTTATTTTGCGAAAGAGATTTTGAAGTTATTAATTTGACAAGGATCCAGCGCATTAGCAACTTACGGGAAATAAAATGTTTCCGCGACTCGATACTCATCGATGCTGTCAATGAGCATCCCTATCGACACCGAATGAGATTAGCAAGTTCGGGAAAGGTCAAGCATGCACACTTGTTTTGATTAGGTTTGTTAGCCCTTCTGCGGTCAGGCGATTGAGATCGCCTAGCTAGAATAAAAAACGCAACAAACCACCACCGCTAGGGTTGAAAATAAAATAAAATAGTGGATTTTTGTTTTTATCGTGTTTTGTCACTATACAAACTAAATAATATAAATTTGCACTTGTAAAAAGCAACCGTGACTCTGTGACAGACGAGGAAACGAACCCCGTGTCTTACACTATCCGGTCGGGCGTATGCAGAGTGGTATAGGCATACGCCCGGATAGCTTAAGACACGGGGTTCCTAGACTGTCACAGAGTCACGTTTGCTTTTTACAAGTGCAATTTATAATAAAATAAAATTTTACTACGTATTATTATTACTATACAATTTTGCGTCACGTATTTTTTTTTAGAAGACGGCATTAGTATTTGATATTATGTATATCTCAGGCCACATCATCACTTTAAAAAACTGTCAAAGGTCAAAGGTTTTCAAATAAAATTGCTTTCTTTATAACTATTCCAATACTCGAATGCTTTATCCTACTTTAAGTAGGAAATAAATTGCAGTTCTTTGACTACTTACGTGGCGTTAGTGCGGGGAAGGTAAATACACTACCTAGACGGCGAACGATAGCTTTAGTTCAACATATTTTTAAAGTTTCTGAATTTAATGCCTTTCCTTTGTTTACCAAAAGGTAATAAGTGAAGGTCAGTGGTGTACTTTTTCTACTACTAAATACACTTTGTAACTTATAAAAACCGTGCATTATTTGGCTAAGGCCGCTCAAATTTAAGTTGACCTAGTATTTTATGTTACAAACAAGGTTATTTTTTTAAAGAGTATAGGTAAATACACTAGAGATGCTTTCGATAAAAGATGGTAATGACAAGACTAGGCATCAGGTTTTTCTAAGGAAACAATTTATTCTTCTTTATACCAAAGTTGTATAGAGTTGGAAACTAAAAGTATAAAGCTCAACAAGCATCCAATTCTACATAAGTATAGAAACCGTTTCTAGAACAGAATCAATTCCAATAGCTTATTTATTTATTAATATTCACAAGTCAACAACAGCATAAAATATGTATTACTACATAATACCTACCCTTTAATGTTATTTGGCTTTGTTTATGTACTTCAATATTTCTAAATTGCTGTTTGCTGTAATCTACAATGACACACTCCAACAATTTATTTCTTTTCTTGTGAAAACGAGGCCTGAATCAGGGTAAAAGGAAATTGATCGTATAACATTATCAAAGGCAGCCTTTAGTAGCAATGTCGGCAAACGGTGGTTATTTGTACTCATTATAGAATCTCCCCCTCGCTGTGAGAGTTGCGATTGGCAAATGTGACCTTAATTAAACGAAATCACCCGCATCAACTGTGCTTACCACACAAATTGATAACTGAAGCGCTCAAAAGCGGTTTAGAAGCTTAGCGAGGCTAAAATTCTGACGTTCTTCGGGCATTTTCAAACCCACTTATACTTTTCGTATTCGATTTAAATACGAACACGTGTCGTATAAGCGCCCAAAGTATCTTCTCCTAATAAAACCATATTATAATCTGGCGTTGGATCATCATAGGCAACGTTACAATAATTTTGGCGAAGGTATCACCCGACTACTATCGCCTCTTTTTGAAGTTGGTTATTAACTCTAATTAATTATCTCGAGTACCTGTGATAGTAACATTGAACGAACCGAACGATCCGTCTCTGATTCATTTCAAGTATGTCAAGTATCCTTCAATGTCCTCCGCCAATAAATTTAAGGAGAATCCTGTCGAAAACCTGATCGAATTTGATGGTGACGGATTTAATTTAATATTTTAAAAGATTAACAATTATAGTTAAAAAAGAATAGAACATAACAGTTAAAATACAACCAAAGCAGACTCTATTTAAAACAGTGTGCAACAGTTTTCTTCTAGCTTTAGAATTTCGGAATTCTCTATTGTTCAAGCTAAGCGTCCGTTCAAACTACGTAAGTAGAGTACCTAGTAGTAGTTTTTATTCAGTGCCTTGAGTAACTTAGCTAATTTGAACATATGATACATTTTAAAACTGTGCATTGTTTGTTCCTATGTCTAACTTTTGGCTAGCCAAGTAAATTTAGGTTAAATTATTGTTGATTGTAGTATTTGTAGTCAGTTGTTTACAGACAGACGAGTATATATTATGATTTTGGGTTAAATTTGAAGCCTTAACTGTACAAGTGGCCTTTAATTGCTTGTTTAGGTAATTTAAAATTAACGTTACTGATTAATCGATGCATAGAAATCCTCAGTACAGAGCAACCTATTATCTCAACATTAAAGGGAATACATTTTATACACACCTCTGTATGGATATTTTTCAAATGTCTATGACCTAATACTTGTTAATTTAATCATAAACATATAAAGAAAAACAACAGCTACTGATAAATCTGAATGATCCTCATAAAATGACTTTGAAGCTTAGAAGAAGAGAAATTAATTAAGAGAACATTCTCCCCTCATAATGTCATGTTGTATGTACATTGTATCCAATTTAATTACGAGCGTAATAATTCAGATTTGCGAGATAATTTTATTGTTAGTTATATCAGAAATTAAATTGATGCTGAAGACAAAAGGCTTGTCACTTAGTTGAATCAATTCTGCGATGTTTATAAAGAGATATATTAATCCTAATACCGAATGAAATTCAAACATACATAAGAATAAGTACGTATATTTGTTATGTGATAATGTAATTTGAAATTAATCTATTATATATCCCTTCATGTGTATTTGTTAAAGCCGGTTGGTTATGTACTAGAATAACAAGCCGATATTACCTTAAGAGGCAGTCATTGCGAACAGAACTGTTAAAGTGTAGTTAAAGTTTTATTTCCTAATAATATCTAACTTTAAAACTCAGTGTAAGCCGTGCCTAATCGAATCCGAATGGTTAATCAGATGAAAACTTATCACAATCGCTTTGTAACGAAGTAACATCTGCCTTTTGCTCTCGGATCCATTTCTGGGATCGAGAGAATGTAAAACGAGAATAAATTGCACCTAATTCCGGGGAAATCGGTGAGATGAAATTGAAATTGAGATTGGGTAATGGCTCCGTGTAGGTGATCCGGCAGTTCCTTTCGCTGCTCTAACGCAATTAATACGGACATGTCGCGGTTCAACAGGAAAAATATGCATTCCACCGAGCTCCTGTAATCAAGGAAATAAGAAGCGACCGTGTATGAAATAAAAACCGAAGGATCGACTCTACGTATAAGGTAAGAACTTAAAAAGGATCAAGGACTCACATTGCTTATTTGAGAAATGTTCTATTTAGGGGGCCAGAGAGCCAACAGATTTAAGTAGAATGTAACTAAATCCACCCAAATGCTAGTCCCACTCACTCAGTTATAAGTCAGTACATTACCAACTCCATTTATTCCATGAGTTAAACCACGGAAAATTTAAGAGGATTATGATTTAGCCGACTCCCAGCTACGTAACCTTATGCAATAAAAGTAATAGGAGGTCGCTACACAGGCACTTTCTTCGAGCGGGCCATTATGTTGAGAGTTATATCCTATCCATTTTCAAAGCATAATTAATTTTCACGTGAATAAAAAACTCAAAGACCGTAGGAACGGTATGAGATAATGGCTACTTAAGGTCAAGTGTCTAAAAAGCATCTCAAAATCTACTTATACAACTTCCTGTGATGTGATGATCACATCAACAGGCTCGTAATTAAGTAACCATTCTCTCAGAGGTTTTATGTAACTAAACTCTAAATACTTTATGGGCCCTATCTTTTAATCACTCACCTCAAATTGGCATGGGAAATTTTCGAATAAAAACCGGATAAAATCCACACCAGTGATCAAAAAAATTGTAGCTTGATTTTGTAAGTAGTCGTCGTTAATATTTTACGTAATAAATCTCCTTTCGAGAAATTACTCGTAACGTTGAGGCGATTGATTCAAAAATGATCTCCTTGAAACAAATGATTACGACACTAGTACCTAGTACCCTATGATAAACTCGTTGATCAAAGCTAGTACCACAAGTACTAGCTTTGATCAACGAGTAGTACCTACGAGTACTACGACGAACCAACAAAAACCTAACTCGCTTTTCTACTACTACGGAGCTACGAGCGAACGCTACGAAAATAGCAGCGGCTAACTAGATTCTCCAAAAATGAATTCCGTGGAATTTGATTCCAATTAAATAAATCCAAATTTTTAAACTCAAACGAGCGGACGGTAGTTTCAGTTAAGAGTTCCGGAATTGACGGCGGGACTAAAACCGATCGACCTTAATTAGCGAATTCAATGGCCATTGAAAGTTTAACCTCCTTTCACGGTTTTCGCATTGAGTCATTCTGTCCGGGCTTCGTGATGAACCAACCAGGTAATAATCAATCGCTCTTTCTACGAAGAGTCAGCGTGTGCACTTTAATAAGGGTGCCGTCTATATCGGCCTTACAATTTATTGAAGGTAATAAGCAGATTTTCGAACCTGTAGTAGAGTTTTATTTTCGTATTCTGAATGTTCTAATGTTGTATATGAGAGCGTTTGATATTCAAGCAAGTCTTAATATGGTTATTGACTTGTCTTATGTAAAATTACGGCGATGCATGGGAGCTTAGTATGTGGATGCTACTTTCATAGGATATTGTTCCTACGGGGCCGGTTTCGTGAACGATGTATACTTAACTTAAACAATGGTTAAAAGTCGTTACCAATTTAAAAAATACCTTGCGTTGTTCTCCTACCCAGTTGTACCCAGAAACCAAATAATTTACGAACGTTACTTATAAATCATTTTTAGGGTTCCGTAGCCGAATGCCAAAAAACGGAACCCTTATAGTTTCGTCAAGTCTGTCTGTCTGTCTGTCTGTCTGTCCGTCCGTATGTCACAGCCACTTTATTCTGAAACTATTAGCATCACACCGCTGAAACTTGGTAAGTAGGTGTATCCTCTTTACCGCTTTCCGATTCAGGTACAAAAAATTTGAAAAAATGATATTATTATCCCATACATGAAACTAAAACCAAAAAAATTTTTTTACTCAAACCTATACGTGTGTCTATGGATAGGTCTTTCAAATGACATTGAGGTTCTTAAAACCATTTCTTCTAAAAGTCTAACGTTTGAGATATAGACGCTTCCAAAGTGGTAAAATGAGCGTCCCTCCCATCTAACTTTTGAACTAAGGAAGTGAGAATTTCGAAAAATTTATGTAATGTAGATCTCAACATAAACTTTCAACGAAAATTGGTTTGAGCGAAATCGAACAAGCAGTTTTTGAGATATAGCACATTTTTATCAACCGCAAATATAACTTTGTCTTTCATACAAACACTATGAAAAACAAAGTTATATTTGCGGTCAACAAAATATTGTGGTATTTTGGCTAAGTGGAAGTAAGAATCCCTAATTCAGTTAAAGTTGGCACGGAACCCTCAGTGCGCGAGTCCGACTCGCACTTGGCCGATTTTTAAAACACTCACTACTAATACATACAATACATACATCACACAACCATTCCATCCTAACTTATAATTAGAGATGCGCCGAGTAGCACTTTTGCCGAGTACCGAGTACCGAGTACCGAGTACTACTCGGTACTCGAGTTCTCGGTTCATTTTTTTTCCAACCGAGCCTCGGCTTACGCCTTACTCGGCCGAGTAACTCGGTTCAATCAAATTCCTGTTGCGTTTCCTTGCGCAATGATCCTAAAGATCCTTACTTTTTTTGTATTACAAAATCCACAGCATGATGATAACATAAAATATAGACCAATGACGGATTGACATTTTATTTACTTAAATTATTTTTTTTAATTACTTCGCTATTTCAAAGATTTGCTAGCAAAAGACAAGAGTCCTTTCGAGTGGTGGGCAGGGCCCCGAACAAGGTATTCAGAACTGGCACGCTTAGCAACAGTATACACTCTTAAAATAATAGGAATACTCCTATGTACCTGCAAGCACTATTCACAGCGACTGATTATTTTCGGAGGCTGGTAAAGTCTACGAAGAAAAAAATAATTGTCTGTTACTAGAACGTGCAGAGAGCTTTGCATCACCACAACACAATCTTACTTTATACAACTTCACATATTATTATTTTTACTAACGTTTTCCTCATTTTATCTCTACTCATTCATGATCCTAATTGAGGTGTGAAAGATTTCACCAGTCGTTTAGATGATATCTACCTAAGTATATTGCTTTACTTAAACCGAGTATACTCGGCATTAAAACCGAGTTACTCGGCCGAGTACGAGTATCAAAAAACCTGCCGAGTACGCCGAGTACCGAGTATTAACCGAGTACTCGGCCCATCTCTACTTGTAATATATTATTATATTATGTGTCCTGCGAGCGTGCGTGAAATTGCTCCTCATGTCCTCATGATGATGCCAACTTCTACATTGAGTAAGTAATCACTACGTTCTTATCTTCTCCCTCCACAAACAGCACAGCTGATGGCAGCATGGCTAATTCCAATACGCCAAGAGAAAAATGGCTTACAAGCAGAGTTCGGTTCACCGCGCAGGTAGAAGAAAAACAATGTCAATGTCAAAATATATGACAAACGCCAATCGCCAATCGATGACAGGTGAAGGAAGGTTTTAGGTTATGTTTGCTTTTCGTAAAATAAAGTGTTTATTGTAAAAATTCCCATCAAACTATTTTACTATGGCTTCTGTACTAATTACTGCACTCAAAAGACTCAAACTAACCTCAATTTCAACTAGAGTGTACTCATCAGTAACCAACTCCATCGCGACAGTTTCTAATGGATCCTTGGATGTAACCAAAAAGGAATGGTTATTTCCTCCAACTTACACAAAACCTCGAGAAGTTTGGATTGAAAATATAGATTCTGTTGAGGAGAAAAAGTTGGGTTTGTTTGAACTCCACCCGACAGTGTTCGCAACTGTTCCACGAATCGATATGATTCACCGTAATGTTGTTTGGCAAAGAATGTATAGATGGGTGTCGTGGGCGCATACGAAGACTCGCGCTGAGGTACGTGGTGGGGGTAAGAAGCCATGGCCCCAGAAGGGTCTCGGTAGGGCTCGGCATGGCTCCATCAGGTCACCTCTTTTCCGCGGTGGCGGCGTCGTTCACGGCCCCCGCTCTGGCACCACACATTTCTACATGCTACCATTCCACCAAAGAATCTACGGTCTGACATCAACATTATCAGCAAAACTTGCCCAAGATGATCTACACATTGTTAAGAACTTAGAATTACCTTCTGATGAACCAGACTTCCTAAAGGATTTGATTGAACATAGGAATTGGGGCCCATCAGTGTTGATAGTAGATGAGTAAGTGAGCCTTTAACTTGTTTAACCTATATTTTTTATTTAATTAGACATAATATTGATTGATAATATTAAATTCATAAATTCACAATTTATTATTACAGCACAGACATCGCACCAAGAAACATTACTGTGGCTACAGATGCTATACCTCATGTGAACTTAATGCCTGTATATGGACTCAACGTATACTCCATGTTAAAACATGACACACTTGTCCTGACCATGGCAGCAGCGGAAAGAATTGAAGAAAGAATACTGCACCATCTTCACTCTATTACTAATGACAAAGAAGCAGCATTCAAATTAGATCAGGTGTAAATACTAAAATATTTATAATAGGATAGATTAAATAAAAAAGTTATAAAATAGGAATGATTTAATTTGCCTTAATTATTATTAACATAAAAATATCCCTGCAATTGTTATTATTCTAATTATTGTCAAAAGCTCATGGTAGACATGATAATTATCTTATTCATTTCTTGGCAGAACTTTTTTTGTCCTGGTTTTGAGCTTCAGGATTCTAAAATCAAAAATAATTACATTACTTCTCATAAAGTAAAAACAATTCATATTCTAAGGGATAAATAGAAACACACTTTACTCATTGAAGGTTTAGGAACACAGCCAGCCATCTTTTGCCTCACATTCCATCTCAAGTCGGCCCAGTCATTTTCACCTGGCACATTAGGCTTGTACTTGGCCCAAAGCGAAGTGTAATAGTGGTACAGTGAGACAGGATCACATTTCTTTTTGACCTGCTGCTGTGGTACTTTGATTACTGTAAAAAAACAGAAAAGTATAGATAAAATGTATCTACCCATTCCATACAAATTAGAAGTCTATCTGTGGTTGTTGTTTGATGCAAAATATAACAAGTTATGCATTCACTTACAATTACTATTGGATGATGGGATCTTCTCTTTGGATGTCACTTCCTGTTTTTCCACCCTAATGCATGAACAAGCTCTTCTCATTGGCTTCTCGGTAACATTGATTTCTAACTTATGATGACCCAAACTAGGAGCAGAATGGATATTACGAAAAATAGGAGTCTTTCTTTTTTGACAATCTCTATTGCAGGTCATTGGTGCACTTTGTGGATTTTTTGATCTAATTCTTGACGAAAATGTACTTGCACTATGCAATCTTTCTGGCCCTGTAGGGTCGGGCGTATTATGTCCGGAAGCTCTGTTATTTTTCTGCTCCAAATCATACTTGATCAGTTTTTTTAGGTCTGCAAACAAGCATGAAGTATAAATTTACGTATACAGCACTTATCGTATACCAACTTGTGGTACAATCTTAACAATTAGTAGGTAGCTACTTAGAGTTCTAGTGAACTGTACCACAGCAATATTTACCTGTTATAAAATATTTCAGGACCTCTCCACTTATATTTTGAATGCCTAAGTTGTTTAGGTATCGCAATATTTCCTTAGCGTCTAACTCTGCAGTGACATCGTAGTATTCCAGATCCATTCTAGGTTTTCCCTTAACTTACTTACTTGAACAACAAACGCCGATCATGTAATCTTTTTTGCTTTTGGGTCAAATCAAAATAACGAACACGAAAACAAACAACACGCCATTAGATAAATGACAGATACATACTACAAGGCCCCTATTTTTGCCCAAGCCACAGATTAATAAGGCCTCGTCCTGGGCCCAGTTTAATAAACATTACAATTCGACAATTTTGTAAATAACTTACATATTTGTTAAGTTTTATTACAAGTGCTGTTCAATAAACCTTACAAATATGTAGAAAATCTACAAGTAAAAACCTTACAAATATTGTTATTGTAAATGCTGTTTAATAAACGTTTAAATATGTAGAAAACGCCTGTAGAATTCGATGACAAAATTGTAGTTACAAATTTGTAGTTGTAAGTTACAATTTACATAATATGTAAGATTTTGTTGGGGTAGATTTCATAAATAATGAATATTTAGTGGCATTGATTTATAAAAGTACTTTCTTATTTGTTGAATTTGTAACGAAAGTCATGGGCATAGTGACAAAATATTGATTGTGAGAATAAGGATATTTTATTCGGTGGGTTTATTAATACGATAATTATAAAAATAAAAATATTGGAGACATTTTTTTAAAAAAACCTCAACTTTTACAATTCATTGCTAGTAATGGCCAATTTTAATGATAAGAAAAGTAAATACTCACTTATAATTAAAATTGGCCATTATTAGCAATTAATTGTAAAAGTTTAGGTTTTTTTATAGAAAAACATAATAAGTATTTTTTTTTAAACAGCGAAACTTCGTCTATGACAACCATGGCTCAACAAATGGTTCTAAATGCTCTATATATACTACTTTCACCTCCAAGCTTTGCACCCATCTTCAAGTCACCCTCCCCTGTATTATTATTTTTATATTTATTCAAAATTTCTTTATTTGTTAGGTTGAGGCAAAATTGTAAAGTTCTGACACAAGGCGAGTCTACCTGTCGGGATTGTTATACAATTTACAAAATATGTAAACTTGTAACTACAATTATGCGTTCAATAAAGCAGTTTTCCCTACAAATATGTAAATTGTCACCTGTAGAGAGAAAATGTTTATTGAACAGAAACTTGTAAAATTGTAGCTACAATTCTACAATTTTGTAGATTTTCCACCATGGTAAATTTGTAAGTTGTATTCTTTATTGAACAGAAACTTGTAGAATTGTAGCCTGTAATTTACAATTACAATTTAAAATTTGTAATGTTTATTAAACAGGGCCCTGGACGCCAGCGGGCGGTGCGGGCGACAGTGCGCGCGTCTTGAATTCTTGATCAATTTCATAGATTTGTGTGAAGCTTCTCGACGACAGCGGTGCGGGCGGAGCGGGCGGCGAGCGTTGAGCTGTATTACCGCCCACACCGCCCACTCCGCCCGCTGGCGTCCAGGGTGAGGCCTAAGAGTATGCTACAAGAACGCGCCGCCGCGCCTCCCTCCCTCACACATCACCATCATACACACTCTTGCTTGACTCTTCTCCTTCTCACACAAACAAAACAACATAAAATTAATATTCCTATCGGAAACGGACAATAATTCTATGCAAACACAGATTAGTAAGAGTATGTCTAAAGATGTATGCAATAATAATGACCAACTGTCATTACTAGGTGTTTTGCATTGACAGTATGTGCCTGACTAAACTTGAAGGAGGCTCTACTCTACCTACTTTACACACACACCGCCCAGCGCTTTTATAATTGCATAGCTCGCGTGCGTGACCAATGTAGGGTTAAAAAAAAAGCTTTCGGTTTTCATTGCCTTTGCTAGAAAAACAAAAACCGGCCAAGTGCAAGTCGGACTCGCGCACTGAGGGTTCCGTGCCAACTTTAACTGAATTAGGGCTTCTTACTTCCACTTAGCCAAAATACCACATTATTTTGTTGACCGGAAACATAACACTTTGTTTTTCATAGTATTTGTATGAAAGCCAAAGTTATATTTGCGGTTAATAAAAATGTGCTATATCTCAAAAACTACTAGTTCGATTTTGCTCAAACCAATTTTCGTTGAAAGATTTTGTTGAGATCTACATCATATATTTTTTCCATAATTTTTACTAGCTTAGTTCAAAAGTTAGATGGGGGGGGACGCCCATTTTACCACTTTGGAAGTGTCTTATCTCAAATGTTAGACTTTTAGAAAAAATGGTTATAGGAACCTCAATGTCATTTTTAAAGATCTATCCATAGACGCCACACGTATAGGTTTGGGTAAAAAAAATTCTCCCGTAAATATCATTTTTTTTAACTTTTAGTACATGAATCGGAAAGCGGTGCACAAGATACATCTACTTACCAAATTTCAGCTGTGTGATGCTAATGGTTTTAGAATAAAGTGGCTGTGACATACGGACGGACAGACAGACAGACTTGACGAAACTATAAGGGTTCCGTTTTTAAAAGATGAAATATGAAACCAAAAATTGCGCACAGGCGGGATTCGAACCAGCATCTTTCTGGCAATCCGGGCCAACTGCTCTTCCAATTGAGCTACTGTGCTGTCGGTCCGACCGCGCGAAATTCTTGGTCTCATTGATACGTCATTGCGTGACGTTAGCGCCATCTACCCGTCTGTTTATGCAACAGCGGGCCAAGTAGTTATTCTTTACAGAATAAATTCAACTTGGAAATGATAACGCTTCGCTACTCAATGGTTTTACAATATTTTTAACACTCACAGTGTCATATTTTATTCTTAAAAGATGAAATATGGTTCCGTTTTTGCCATTCGTTTCCGGAACCCTAACAAAACTGACACTTCAATGACAGCAGTGCTGACAGTGACAGGAGACAGCGTCAAGTGTAAAAGTCAGTCAGTTCGTCCGTCAGTCAGTTCACGGTGTGGTTCACGGAAAAAAAAAAGCGTGCTTTGCTTGCTTTTTCCGGCTTAATTGATATTTTTAAGTCGCCAGCTGAAATTTTACCATAGGCAAATACTTCAAGAATTCGAAACATGGTACGTAATTGTAAACAATACCTTTCATACAAACTTTAGCATGCATTTGAGTTTACGCCTAATAAAATAACCAATGGATGTATATTGTTGATTCCTGCGGCCTGCCACGTTCATAATCATAATACCACAAACGAGTGAAGTTTCTTCGTGAAATCGGTGTATAAAAAGGCTGAAATGGACCAGTAATTGCTCAAACTACTGGTTTTTTAGGATACCCCTACCACAGGGACCAGTTCTCCTGGTCTCATAGCAACGGCGCCGCTGCTGCCGCCGCCGATGTTAGGGCTGCCTCCGACGATGCCGCCGGCGGTGGCCATGCCGCCCGTTCCAGGGTTGCCGCCGAACATGGCGGCGATGCCACCGCCGATGGGCTTCCCACCTATGATACCACCTTTTTCCATGCCACCCCCTGGATTTCCGTCTTTCAAGCCTGTAAGTTTGTTCTTATGTAATAATACTTAATAGCGTTAATTTCCCTTGACAGACATTAGTTTGTTTTCCTAATGTAATATTTACTAATATAAGTACCTAACTAATACACATTTATATTTATAAATCAGGCGTTAAAAATCAGTCTCATGAAACTTTAGATTGGCAATCAAAATAATCATAATTTTGAGTAAAAAATTTCTATTAGTGTAGGAATTAAGTTTCTTTATCTTTTCTAGGATTTAACAGCTCCTGCTCCAGAGGTGGCCCCCATGGCCAATCAAAGCAGTCCATGGTCAGAACATAAGGCCCCTGACGGGCGGACATATTACTACAACTCTGTTACTAAACAAAGTTTATGGGAGAAGCCAGATGACATGAAAACACCAGCTGAAGTAAGGATAAACCTCTTAATTTTCATTTTACCCAGTGAAACTGTATTGAACAATAAAAAGTTGATGAGTTGTATATTTGCTAATTTAAACTAATTCCAGAGACTTCTATCTTCATGTGTATGGAAAGAGTACACAACGGACGCCGGTAGAGTTTACTACCACAATATTGAGACCAAAGAGTCAAGCTGGATAGTCCCACATGAGCTCCAGGAAATTAAAGACAAAATTGCTGCAGAAGAAGCTGCTCAGTAAGTTGATAATTAATAAAGAGATGCAGCTTGATAAAATAAAAATAACAATCAATTAAAGCTTGCACATTGTCCTGAAGTTTGCATTTTCTCTTTTTAATTAACGTGAATCTCTTACTACGAAAGTTTTTACCTAGCTTTGAATTGAAATAATTGCATTATAACTACTGGTAGTGCTACATATCACATTGTGGGTTGCCTGTTAAGAATCTGGCTTTTATGTATTCACACACAATATTAAATTTTCCTATTATCAGGGCAGCAATAAGTGCAGAGGTGACACTTGGTGAGGTGCCTTTGCCTGGCTCACCGGTTGTCTCTGGTATCTCGGCGCTCGATGAAGCGATGGCCAAGACATTGGCTTCCATTGACCCCTCTCTTGCCAACAGCATACCAATACCAGACGAAAGTAAGTACATATATTTTTAAAAGTGCTAAATCGTGTAAAATATCAGGGTTACAAAAGTTTGGACCCATTGGGAATGTTTTTCTTTTACTTTGTCAATATCTCAGCAACGCATTTTTCCCAGGTATAGTATCTTTGTGTAAATAAAGAGAATATGTGTTTTTCGGCTTTGTTAAGCCTCTTGTTACATCCTCTATTTACAAGAATTGCTTATTTACAGTATGGGATAATACTAATCAGCAAAATGATTCCTACTACACCTGAAAACATTTCATTCGTTTTCCTTTTGTTTACTTCAGATTTTTTCATCTAACATTCTATGATTTTTGTAGTAAAACCAGAAGAGATCGTTCCACCACCACAGAATGCTGAAAACAATGAACAGGCACCGGAATTGCAATACAAGGACAAGAAAGAAGCTATCGAGGCTTTTAAAGAACTACTTAAGGACAGGGTAATTTTATATTATCAAACTTTTATGCAGAATTTAGTTACAACAAGACAGTTCTATGTATAATTATGTAATAGGCAAGGCGAAAGATTTTGAAATCCTCTTCTGTAATGCAGATAACCATCTACTGTTTACAAAAAAACCTTTATTTCGGTAATAAATTTAAGATTTTGGTAATTTAAAGCCATTTTTATAATCATTTTTAAATATTGCGCGAAAACAGCTCGCCGTGTCATGGCGTCGTATGTGACGTCATACTTACGTAAACGTGAAATTTGTTTACGCGCAGCTAGACAGCAAAGTAAACAAACACTGAGTATTTTTTGTGTTAAAAATGAATTCTAAAGTTTATAAGTGGTGTGCAGTGCCTCAGTGCAAAAATACATCAATAACGACACCCAACAAATTTCACGTTTACGTAAGTATGACGTCACATACGACGCCATGACACGGCGAGCTGTTTTCGCGCAATATTTAAAAATGATTATAAAAATGGCTTTAAATTTCCAAAATCTTAAATTTATTACCGAAATAAAGGTTTTGTTGTAAACAGTAGATGGTTATCTGCATTACGGAAGAGGATTTCAAAATCTTTCGCCTTGCCTCCCAAAGAGCAATAATGCTACTTTAAAATGTACAGTCTTCTTTAAATTTTATCTAAGGTCAAGGTGTCTGGCGCCAAACCATGCACCCCAGGTCACATCGCTTGCACCTCGCGTCCTCTTTTGTTTGTAGTAACTTGACTTTACTCTTTTGTTTGAAATTTCCCGTTTCTGTGTTGTGTGTGCAAGCAATTTTTGTTTGAAAGTGTAACTATATAACATGTAATCTATTATAATTTTCTTGTAGAATGTATCATCAAATGCGACTTGGGAGCAATGTGTGAAAATAATATCAAAAGATCCTAGATATAACGCATTTAAGAAACTGAATGAAAAGAAACAGGCATTCAATGCTTACAAAACGCAGAAATTAAAAGATGAAAGAGAAGAACAGAGGTAAGAAATCTCAAATAGTGATGGCATTTGATTATAACTAAAAGTATTTTATAACTAAAAGTCTGTTATATTAAGACATTTTAGAATTATTCGATGTCACCGTTACTTTTAATTTACTTTCAGGTTAAAAACAAAGAAAAATCGCGAAAATCTGGAGGAGTTCTTGTTAACTTGCGACAGGGTAACGTCGCTCACGAAATACTACAAATGTGAAGAAATGTTTACTAATCTTGAGGTGAGTTCTGTTATGATTAAATATTACAATCTGAAGCAGTGAGCTTACATCTTCTAATAGTGCCTATAGAGAGGCTGAACATATTTTAATGAATGAAAAAATAATCCCACACTCTCAGATTTGGCGTTGCGTGCCCGATTCGGACAGGAGAGACATATTTGAAGACTGCATTTTCACGATAGCTAAACGGGAAAAGGAGGAAGCGAAAGCGCTCAAAAAGCGTAATATGAAAATGTTGGCCCAGGTAAGTTGAACAAAAAAACCAAAATTATTTTACTTTACTTTAACTGTATTTTAGGTAATTTTATCTGCCACAAGAATTAATCATGCTGTGTATACCATTTATGGATTACCGTCTAGTCTTAAGAGTATATTTTGTATTATATTAAGTGCATGTTTTGATTGTAATCTATCGGTGCACCTAATAATAAATAAATAAAAATAATAACAATTAAATGCGTACATACATGGGCCACTAAACGCGACCACAAGCCGTGAGGTTTTTCAAACATTTTGGATAGCATTAGCGCTAACCGGGCGGGAGTTGGCGTGTTCGAGACTTACTCGCGCTCGCTATCGCTACAATAGTATGCGCGCTTTCAACTGAGCTCTGTCAGTGTAATGTCTATCTCGCTTGCACCGCATATTCCTATCTCTATTGACATTCTAACCCCACGACTCATTTGCCAACGCGCCGACTATAGTGGCCGAGGTAGTTGCTCGAATCAATCGCAGGCACACTTTATTTTTATGATGAGAAACGTGTTGCGGCTACTAAGCTATTGGCTGCGATTGGAAGTCGCGTCGCGTTAGTGACCGTGTCTAGTGGCTCAATGTGCGCTGTTTGAAATAAGTTACTAGAACTATGTATATCTTTCATCAATTTATTGAATAAATCAGAGTTGATAGAACTATATCTGACATAAATTTTACTGAATAAATCAAAGCCATCTAACATATTGGTATCTTTTACAGGTTTTGGAAAACATGAATGAAATTTCATATAGCAGTACGTGGAGCGAGGCTCAAGTGCTACTTTTAGAGAATTCCTCTTTTAAAAACGATGTAAGCTTATTAGGAATGGATAAGGAGGATGCCCTTATAGGTAATAATTATGGTTAATTTTTTATGTGTGTCACATTTTTAGCAATTTATTTTTTATCTACCGTATCAAATTATCATTAGCAATATGCATATTAAGTACCTTTCTAACTATGTCATCATCATCATCATCTAATTTAAGAGCCAAGCTCTTGTCGGTGGAGTTTTTTCCATACCTTACGCTCTCTCGCCATTCTCTTGACCTCTTGATACGACGCAACATTCAACTTTTGCCATGTTTTTGTTTTTTTCTATGTGCCATTGGTAAATTTGTGACGATGAAACAGTAATATTTCAATGTTTTTATTTCAATTTCCAGTTTTCGAACAACACATTAGGAACTTAGAAGCTGAGTATATTCAAGATAGGGAACAAATAAAGAAAAGGAACAAGAGACAGCAAAGGAAAAACCGCGATAACTTTTTGGTAAGTATGCTATAACACGGCCCTGGCTTTGGGGATGTGATACTCGGGTGTGAACTCTTATAAAAGGCAATGCAATTATTAAAAAAAGTATTTCATATTATTGTCATGTGTAATTGCAAATCAAATATAATTAGCACAATCAATAATACGCCTATACACTCTTCCTGTTTTCTAAGATTTTATTCTTTCAGTCATCATCATTTCAATCTCTTCTACATTTTTTAATTGAGCAAAAAATTTAAGACGATTTGAACAAGTTCCTTCTTCACAACTTCTTTACATCTTGGCTAAGAAATAGTTGGTTAAAAAGCTATAAAGACACGATTTATAAAATAGTCTATCTAAAGACTAATTCTAAATAGTCAAAAACCATATTGTGCTACTAGTGTTTAATTTCTAACATTTTATATTAAAATTACAGATCTTGGTAAGGATATGTAGCTAGCATGTGTTCTGAGTGGTAGCTTCAGAGAGATTTGTAATTTTGTTCTTTAATGAAATGAAAATAAGGCTTTTTTTGTAGGCACTCCTGGAGAACCTGCATGAAGAAGGAAAACTTACGTCAATGTCGTTATGGGTTGAGCTGTATCCTGTGATATCGGCGGACATGCGATTCTCCGCTATGCTTGGTGAGTATTTTTAACCTGTATCATCTCTCTATTAAGCTATTGTCTCCTCTAATAAACTCCTCCACTGATCTATTGCCCAATGATCTTTCATGTGTAAGTTATCTTCAAAATTGTATTTCTAGTAACTTAAAATCTTCTTTCTTTCTTCTTCTTCTTTTTTTCCCGCATATACTATTTAATTTTCAGGGTATTTTAATCTGTGGTATTATTTTAATTTACTAAAGTGGAAGTAACTTTTAACATTATTAATAATATTTTAGAGAGGTAAAGATTATGAGTTTGTTTGTAGGTTTGGAATGAATGAATGAATGAGTTATACTCTCTAAAACTAATGATAATTCCTTTACTTCAGAAAGAAACATTATTTTGAGTGATACAGCAACATGTGAACATTGCACCATTTAATTTTTATATTATGACAGTCCAAAAAATTACAGGTCAAAGCGGCTCCACACCTCTGGACTTGTTCAAGTTCTACGTCGAAAACCTAAAGGCCCGCTTCCATGACGAGAAGAAAGTAATCAAGGAGATCCTCAAAGAGAAAGCGTTTGAAGTCCGGCCCGACACCAGCTTTGAGGAGTTCGCCACCGTCGTCTGCGAAGACAGCAAGTCAGCCTCACTGGACGCTGGGAACGTCAAGCTTACGTACAACTCGCTGCTTGAGAAGGTCAGTCAACTTTTACTTCTTTTAGGTACACACTGAGAATATCTTCGAGTCGAGGATCCAAGTGTCATGTGGTGGTTATCTGCCCCCAAATCTAAATTATGGCAGCCTTTTTCGATCGTGGCGCCATATTGACATTCTTCAGATAACTTTGTGGGTCTATATAGTTAATTGCTTTGTTGAGGTGTCAATTTGAAATATGTAAATATATAAATACGGGATTTTTGAAGCTCCACTTTAGCATAAATATACACACGTCAAATTATTCACAAAAACAAATTGTCCACAGGCCGAAGCAAGAAACAAGGAGAAGATGAAAGAAGAGTCCAAAGCCCAAAAGAAGATCGAGAGCTCGTTCAAGTGGGCGCTCACCGACGCTCACATAGACCACACTCTCCCGTGGAGCGAGGCCAAGGAGAAGCTCGACCTCTCCGCGCCGGAGTTCACCGCCGTGCCTGATGAGGAGGACCGGATCAGGATATACAGGGTAAGTAAGAGCGCTTTCACATTTAGGCGACTTTAGCAACGCGATGGTCACGCGACAGTCGCGCTGACGTTAATTTCATACTAAAAACGGCAGCGCGGCATCGGCGCGGTTTTAATGTAAAGGCAAACGGCTGCAGTGGTTTTAATGTAAAGGCATCCGCTCCTGACTCTAATGTGAAGGCGCACTTAAGGTCTTAGGGTCAAGTCTAAAGCCTGACCTAGTGGAAAATACATCCGTAATCGTCATCATAATCAGCCGCAAGATGTCCACTGCTGAACATAGCTCTACCCATAGGTTTCCACTGCAACGATCGGTCTGCATCAAGTGTTTGCGATCTTTATTAACACGTTCCGGGACAGTGCCCGCCTACAGGCGTGAAAACAATAAAACATCTATTGTGTCTGGAGTAGTGTCCCGGAACGTGTTAAGTTGTCTGTTCATCTTGCCGGTGGACTTCTTCCTTCTTCTTCTTACGCTGCTTGATCGAAGGGTCTGACTATCATGATAATCCTATGGTCACTGTCTTGGTTTGTCTATATGCTATTGAATTCAGCTTTCTTACTGCGACTACAACGCCATCTAGTTGTTGGGAGCCGAGTCGTTGTGAGAAAAAAGTGGTAGAAGTCGATACACCCCCTCATAGGGTTAAAACCTACTCTATGGAGACAATCTTAAAGAACATACATAAATTAGTTAGTGTGAGCGCTCTCGACGCACACATAGACCACACTCTACCGTGGAGCGAGGCCAAGGAGAAGCTCGACCTCTCCGCGCCGGAGTTTACCGCCGTGCCTGATGAGGAGGACCGGATCAGGATATACAGGTTTAGAAGAACCTTTAGACTTAGAGCAACTCAACTGAGTAAGAAAAGCAACTTTTAGCAAGGCGCGCTGCCGGTACCGGGAAGTAAGAGCAAGCGCACTTTGAGCTAGACGCGTCCACAGTGGCGCAGTGAAGCCACTAACGCAGCCAACTAGTGGCTTAGTGGCTGAAGTTGCCACCACAACTATAACGCGGCCACTTCGTAGCTTGTCGTCGCGTTTAGTAGCTCTAGGTTAAGACCCGGTGTCCATCATAATTAGCTGTAGGAAAGCCACTGAGCATACATCCCACATTGTTTTTCAAAGCGACCGTTTGCAAGCAGGCTGCATCCAGTGTGATTGATGTATAAGTTATTGTTTTTTTTTTTGTCATTTACATTACATGTTTCTAAACGTAATAAATATCTGCTTATCTTATAAAATCATTACAAAAGTTTGTTATGTCTTTCTAGGATTATCAACACGAGCAAGAGGACAGCTGTCTGCACTACCACCATCCGAAACCGCGCAAGGCCAAGCGCTCAAAAAAGAAGAAGCGATCACACTCCGCCTCCTTGGTAAATACAATAGCTTATGGGGCAAAACAAATTAAAATTTGCTTACTATACGTAGACCGCTTCATTGAGTCCTCGTCTGCGGTGCAGCGAGGCGCGCGGGGAGACGAACGGAGGGTGCGAACGGTGCGTTGTCACCCGCCTACCCCCCCTTACATAACGTACTCTCGCCTCCCCCCGCGCCCCGCCGCCCCGCAGGTGAAGTCTCAATGAAGCGGTTTACATATAGTATTTTTTCCGTCATTGTTGCTTGTAACTAAACTAACAGTTGAATCTCTTCGTCAAGAGTTGCTCAACGATCAAAGATGTCGTAACGTAACCATGCATTTATGCATTAAAACTGTCAAATACCAAGAATACAAGTGTCTGGTATTTATTTGACAGTTGTTTCCGTATGCTATGCTGCTGCGTGTAAATCGATCATACACAAGTATGTCTGTATACATGTAGTAAAAAAAACATGATAAATCGACGAATGATTTTTTTTTCCACAGTCAAAGTCTCGTTCCCGTTCACCGACGCCAGTGGTGCGGTCCCCATCGCCGGCGCCGAGCCGCTCTGCGTCGTCGGACGAGGCGCGCAAGCACAAAAAGACCAAGAAGAAGCACCGCAAGCACTCGCCGCCGCCGGTAAGCCATCAACTAGATCATTTATTTATTTGAAACAGAAAAATATTTTAGTGGCATTTGGCATAGGAAAACACAAAAACTAACATAGATATTATACTAACATAGATTAATTACTAACATAGATATTATATAATTACTAACATAGTTATTTAAGCCAATTGTTACTAACACCGATTATGGATTCTGTCCGAAATAAAAGTATTTTTTTAAACACACATATTGTATGTAGACCCATTGCGGGCACACGTTACCCAACATAAACCCTAAGCGAACTGCGACCCTGGGTCCGTTCCACTAGACGCTCGCCACGACCGCGCTCACGACCACCCGTTCTTCCTTACACTTGCAAGTGTTGCAATCTTTATGACAAGTGGAACGCTTACCACGACCACTGGAGATGGGTCTTCGTGAGCTTCGCGTGAGATTTATCGTGACATCATCAATAACAATATATCATCAATGACCTTCTCGCCGCGAAAACAACGATCGTGGTCGTCAAGTGGGACGGCAAAATGGACGTTTCGGTCGTTGCGAGGTCTTGGGCGAAACTAAATCTTTGAGAGTTGCAAAACTGACTTACAGCTGTAAATAAATATAGTGCCAAATGAAAAAAAACACAAAATAAAATAAAATATTAATTCTAATTTCATAACAGGATATTTTATACAAGCATCACTGAATATTGGCCACGTTTTCTGTACTTCGTAACTTAACAAGTGCTTTAAATTTCACCTAGCAAATTCTGACTCGCAAAACATACAGAAACTATATTTATAGGTACTTTGCAGAAAACTGCTGTGTGTGCTTACCATATATTAAATACCTTCTTTTATTTATTTATTTATGTCAGGAACACAGTATTACAATCGATGCATGATTAAAAGATTACGTTTAACACGTTCCGCGACACGTGTTAAACAAAAGACTGGTCTGTAACATATAAACAGTGAAAGTGTGTTTTGTCTTAAAAAATTACAGAAATCTCCTAGCCCCGAAGAGGGCGGCATATCGGACGAGGAGCCGGTGCGGCACAAGAAGAAGCCGAAGCGCAGCGCGCCCAGCAGCCCCGAGCCCGAGCCCGAGCACGCGCACAAGCCCAAGAAGAAGAAGGAGAAGCGCGACAAGAAGGAACGGTCAGTATTATACCGCTTGTATAGGAATGCTACTTCAGTACCAGCCCCATTACACTTTCGGATCACAAGAAGCGGACGCGGTTGCCATCCTTATGTCGTTGACATACCATTAATGCGCGCTAAACGGTTCTGTTCAACATTTCTGATGCGTACGGCTAAGGACTGGAATGCCCTACCGGCTGAGGTTTTCTCTAAACTAGCGTTTATGATGATTTGAACATTTTTAAGAAAAGAGTGAGTAGGATGTTATTGGTCAGACATGATTATAGATGGGCGGGTGGGTAAAAATCCGGTGGATATATATATCCAATTTATTCCCACCCGGTAGGTAAAAATTGATTTATACCTAATTTACCTGGGTGTTTATTAAGAATGCTGGGTATTTATTAAATTTACATTGAATACTCATTGTTTTGAGTATCAGTTGGCTGTGTATGAATACCTAACCCTACAATATGATTAGAAATATCGTTTGTGCTATACAGTCAGTCATCATTCACTTAAAATCATAAATTGTATTATTTGTTTCAAAATAATCTGATAATGTTGAGTAGTATGAACAACCATATTTTTTAAATGAGTATAACTTACAAAAGCACAGAAATAAAAGGAGTTATCTCAACTTTGCAATATTTCACTTGATGAAGAGGTAGTTACTAGCGGTGACAGCACTCAAGATAAATCTGCATCTCGTCCTATTTTTTTTTTGTTTTGCATCAGTATTTGAGTTTAATATATTTTGAGCACTTTTAACACTGACATATTATTCCATAATTGCTAAAGCATTCTTGTATTATAAGTATTACATAACAATAAATGCAATCTACGCAATTTTTGTAAGATTTGTAACTCAATGTTTGACTGTACTACCTCAAATCTATCGTCGGTCGAGGGGTTGTGAAATTAGTTATAACAAAGACTACGCGCAGCGACATTATATTCAAAACTGGCAAGTTATAGCGAACGGTGATAGAACTGCGCACGTGGAAATCCTAGGTAGATAAATAAAGGAAGGGGTTGGAAAAGTAATTTGTTATTGTTTGCATACTTATCGCCTGTGTGATTGTGGCCATTGTTGACAAGTAATGAATTTACCAAGCACTTCATTTTCTTTTTAATGTGTTAAATACTCTCGTGGTATTTTCACAATAACTCGTTGACGTGACCTTTCATAAAACGCTTTATGGTTTACACATCGATACGTTAGGCTGCATTATTGCAGAAAATGTTTTCGATAAGCTTTCTTAAATTTCAACAGTATTATATGTATATATTTAAAAAAATAGTTCGCACTTAATTCATAAATCCACAAATACACATAATGTACTGCACTGAATAAAATTTTGTCCTGTAAAACTGTTTAACCTTATACAGTCTCCCTCTTCCCCTTTGGGATTGCCAAAATGCAGGTACGCACTGTATCACTGTATTTGCAACTAAATGACAGTTTTTATTGGATTTAAATAAAAATATACTATTTTTATTAGTTCAGTATTATAAACTACTTGAAAAGAAATTGAATCGCACCATAAAAGTGACAAACTTCAATAAAAATATTTCATTTAATATTTAAAAACAGGCTTTAATTTAAACCCGGTATCAATTGGAATCGGGAGGGTTAAAATAGCGTGGATTGGATATTTATCCAGTGGCTGGGTTTATATCCGGGTAGGCGCCCATCTATAGACATGATCCATCCTCGACCACATACTATGACCGTGCTAGTAGCGTATCAGACACGAAAAGCAACATGCACTGCTTTGCCCACTGAACAGATCTACAGCGTTATTTATGTCTCACCGTTGTATGGAGCTAGAGCGAATTTTTCCGGTGCTGACACGCTTCGTGCCATGCACACGCGTCGGTGTTAGTCCGTGACGGAACAGCAGCTAAAAGGTGTTATATTTTTTTGTCTGGACACGATCCTAGCACGGTCGCTACGGTTCAGTAGGCAGAAACCTTTACTGCTGCAACGGTGCTCGGAATTAAACCTTTATTATCTCTCCCAGGTCGAGCTCAAGCGTGTGGAGCGACGCGGATCTGGAGTCGCGTCGCGCGGCGCTGCTCGCTCAGCTGCACGAACACGAGGCGGACTGACGCCGCGTCACGCACATACACATATTCAACGACTACCCGCGCGCCGCACCGCACCCCCCGCCCGAGCAGCAGCCCGAGCGTGAGCTCGAGCGCGAACATGAGCTTGGACTCGAGCGCGAGCTTGAACTCGAGCACGAGTCGCAGCCCGCCCAGAGTGATTCCGATGAGTAGATTCCATTACTTTATCAATAACAGATTGATGAGTAGATTTCATTAATTTTCAAATCCAATCCTGTCCATGTCAATCTTATTGATATTATTTCCCATTACCTGATGAACTGGCAGTTTTTTTGAGGTTAATTGAAGCTTAATATTTTTTGTCTACGAAAAACAGCATTTCAAGGTAAACACTGCCGTATCCTATGCAGTTTTAATGAAAATGTAAAACCGGATATACTGGCGACTGTACAATCCACATTATTGGGTTTATCTTGAATGATAATTATTTCAAGTTCCACTAAGCAAAAAATACAGTAGTACTTGAATGCAAGTCAATCCTTTACCTAAGCACACTGCCTCTCATACATAAGCTTCATCCACTCTGTCCTTTCCTTACCCCTTTGCCGAGGAAACCTCAGAGAAGATAAAAACTCAGAAAATCAGTAAATATTGTGTAAACTCAGTGCTGTGCAGTTAAATAAAACGAAGTGCGTCGAACGCTTATTTAAAACGTTTTTGTGCGAAGTGATTAAGTGGTTTGGTTGGTAGTGTTTCGTCTGCGAACTTAACATAAGCTGTTATGACTTGGTTTCACCAACTTTAGTAAGATGGTGCAGTAAATAAACCTAACCATACTTGTTTGTACTAAAACAATGTCGTAATGTTTTCTGTGTGAAAATTAAACTGTCACTTAATTTGTAGCAGTGCAGAACTTGCATTTTGTGTACTTGCATGCATATTGTTAAGTTCGCGACAAAATTCGATTTTATGATTGATGAAAAATAATTGTGGTTAAAATTAATTAAGTTCTATTAATTAGTAGTGGTATAATACGTTGCGTTAGGTTATTATTTTTAAGTAATTATCTTAAGAAGTTTATGTATTTTTAATACAAACCAGCATTGACTGCCTGTAAATAAACAAAGATGTGTATTATGTTAAGTAGACACAGAATACAATATAATTGAGAAACTTTATTTAGTTACTCAAGTTGTTTTTAATTAATCTACGTTCTGTAGTAAAAATGTGTGTACATTATTATAAGATTATTTTAATACACAACAATAATGTGTGTTTAACCTTTTTCATTGTGGCGATTAGCGAATGAATTAATAGTAATTTGTGGTCATGACTTATTTTATTAATATTACTCTCTGCGCAATTTATCCTACTTTTTCAGGCACCCATAACTGATTTAGTGTTTTATAATACTTATATTTGACCTGTCGGACTTTTATTTTAGTTACCTTTTGTATTTTACAAGAACTTCAGTTTCTAAACAAAACAGTATGTAGTTTATTCGAATAACCAATACAATACACCGCTTTCAGGTTTCAATAGATAGCAGTTCTCAGTAGATCACTCCAAAACATGCATGTAGTACTACAGATGTATGTCTGAATAAAAGATATCAAATTGTATTACGTTTTTTTTATTTCACTGATTTTTAGGATTTACTCTAAAATTAATTACGATTAACACAGAGTTGTTGCATACTCAACATTGGACGCCTACACGCTGCATGACTGGTCGCAGGTTTTGTAATGTGATGTGGAATAAAAAATTCGTATAATATTTTATTTATACCTACACTACAAACTAGTGTAGGTATTTCATTTTGTTGTAGATTCTTAAAATAATAAAACGAAAGGCATTTACGTTATTTTAAACATTTTAACATATTATCAACACATAAACAATCACTTAAAGTACCGTAAAATGGGGTGAATAGGGTAGCTTCCCAACTTTGTTGTAGAAGTACTCTGCGTGTATATAAAAAATGTGGATTTTGATGACGTTATTATTTGTCCGGATATTTATATTTTTAAATGGTATATAATACTTAATTAGGTCCCTTAACCAAATTATGAGAAAATCTAAAAAATCCTTCAAAACCCTATTCACCCCAGACACGGGGTTAATAGAATCGAGACTGGGGAGAATAGAATTTATAGCTAGGGTTGACAATAAATAAACAAATTAAACATGTAAATTGTTAACATATTTTTTATTATTAAATTAAACATATGAGTAACAAAAATGTATTTATTTCAAATTTTAATAAAACTGAACTTACATCTGTCTTTAGGTAACCCACTTATCAAATCAGTATTCATAGGTTATTGTAGTTAAAACATAAACATAAAAAAAGGGTATGTCTGATTTTTTGCAACAGATCGTATTGATAGTTTTGAAGTATTTAAGTCTTTAAGTTTTTTGTAGGTTTTTTCACCAGGTTTTGGTTTGTAAGTGCGAGGCATCTTGTATTTTAAGCTGCAAGTAATGAGTAAAATCTTATAAGTTTTTACATACGATTTTTTAGATTAAAGCTGTACTAAGATTTGCTAACTTCAACCCCAAATGAACTTATAACCCAAATAATAAATATTAATTAGCGCGATCTACTTTTGTGACAACCCTATATCAAAAACCTTTTTCCCCCCTTTGTTGACTCTATTCACCTCGCTAATGAATCTATTAACCCCACTATATGACCCTATGCACCCCATACTATAACCCTAATGACCCCACAGACTACCCTAATAACCCCAACAATCCAAAGAAGTTGTATGTGAAACATATTTTATGAATTAAATCAAAACCAGCAATAAAAATTACTTACTTTTTGTGTCCTTGGCTCCTTTATGAAATTATTAATCGAATGGAAACACGGAAATCACTTACAGTTGTGTAAATTGACGACAAAATCAAAGTTTTGATGAGCTAAAACTTGAACAGTTTGGGCGCTTACGTTCAAATGCTTTTTTCTTAAATTGTCTATGGTTAACGAACACTTCTTTATTACCAGTACAAAAAATAAGTTATCAGCTGTTAAAAAAATCTACCTTACCATAGTTGGACTTTAAAGTGGGCACACCAAAAGTCAGCAAAGAAAAAAATCAGTTCCTACCCTATTCACCCCATTTTACGGTACTTAATATAAATAATTTGTTCAAAAGCTGTTCTGTAACATGTTAACTATTCAGATAAACCAATCGTTACCACAGTAATGACAATTTGTATTTCACATTATTGTTTCCACTTAACGCACTTAAATAATAAATAACCAAAATGATACCACAATTAATGATTATACGGCTGCCTTATGGCTGATCTGCAAGACTGCATAATGATAAATAAGAATATATATAAAAGAATAAAATATTGAATAATATTAAGATACAAAATATGCATATGGCGTAAATAATATTTCACTTATCTAAAAAATATCCTCGCACTTGTTAGACTATAGTACAAAAGCTTAAATTCCTCTTCTATAGTTTTGATCTTCTTCTCTGTGAGGGCCAAGGCCTGTTGCAGCTGAACCGACCCTTTGATCTTTTGCTCTTCCAGAGTTTTCCTTTCAGTTGCAATATGCTTCCACACGGATTCGAACCAGTGCAATGATTCGAAGTCAGAATCCTGGAAAAAAGTGGATTGTAAATTTTTTCATTGATAAACATCGGACATCATGAATTTTGACTTTGATACGAGAGTACGAGATTTCGGAACCCTTATAAAAATGACGTTAAAAAGTTTGCTTGTGTATCCAAGAGAATGGTTCATGAATATTTTAGAAAATACATCTTTACACCGTCAGAATACTGATTCTCTCAATGTTATGTAGTTTTAGGGTGACCAAGTTCGCCGCGTCATGTCAGCTAATTTCCATATCATTTAACCTAACTACCACTAAAGCAAACTTATGTGTTTTAGCTTTAGCTTAAAAAAATCGTATTGGTGAAATGTGTTGCGAAAGCCATGACGAACCCCAATCAAATTTTCATATCTTTAATTATATTAAGGATTTATCAAAAGCTATAAACTTTTATATTACCTGATTCAATAACTTCAGAATATAAGCGATCCCCATGGCAAATCCGTCGTCAGTGAATGCTGCGCCTGCCTTATTTTTCTTGGTCATTTTATCTTTCGAGAGTATCATGTGCTCCACGAAGTTGAGGGTGAGCGGCGGCACGATTATAAAGAAGTTCTTCAGGTGCACGTTTTTGGGGTTTCGAAATACTGGCGCGAACACATCAACTAGCAGTCTGAAATATTCTGTGCCCTGTAAAAAGTTCGACACCAAATCATTTATCGTACTGTCCAAATTTTCAGCAGAGTTCACCGATTTGGAGCCCAAACCACACTCTTCGCACATCTCTTTAAAGGTACTAGTCTCGTCTAAAGTCGGCAGGAACACAGTCGCGTCAGAGCAACAGTGACGACCACCAGACCGTATCATCCTAACATACCCCATCGCGTTACCGATCTGACTGATCAGATCGCGAAACAGATCTAAGTAGCTCTGCCCTTCTTCATCTGTTCCCAGAACTTTTATGCCTTTGTTGAATTTCTCTGCAATCTTATAGGGATACATATTTCCATTAGCTACTGAATTATCTTTGAAGTATCGCAGATCTTTTATAAGCCTAGACTTGATCTGTTCATCATACATGAATTGAGAAAAGGTAAAAAACTTCTTTTTCAAGAACTGATAAGTGAAATTAACTGTGGTGTTCATGATACCGGTGCCATGCGTCCTGATCGAATTGGCCACGTGCCTGATGTTAATGGAATTCAGGTGTTTGTTGTTGCTGCTCTTTTCAACAAATATTTGATTGTTTAAATTGTACAAGTACTTGGATACAAATATGTGTATATTCCGCATTATTTCTAACACATCTAAGCCTTGTTCGAGAGTCTGTGTGGGGAGATTGTCCTGAACAGTTTGAAGATTAAATTTGAACTTTGCCATTTGTCTCATTTCGCCATAAGTTTTCCAATCAGATAACACAACAGTGGTCAAGTTATAGTACATTGTTGACAAATAATGCTCTACTGATGGCACAACACATAAATACACACTCTGTATACGAAAATTGTCTATCGCTAGTAACAATTTCTTAGTCATGTCTGATGTAAATGGATTGACCACATCCAGCTGCAAATGAGAATGAATGTGCAATCTCAGATTAGTTTCAATGTTTTGACTAGTAGTTTTGAGTATTTTCTCTTCAATAAGATTCTTTATATTACTGATAAATTCTTGAGAGTTATCTGCACCAAACAGAGGGTCAGTCTTGTGCAGCATAATTGAACAGTCTTCTAATACCATTAGGAAATATTTGGTTTTCAAGGCATTTAACTGGATGTTAAAATTCTGTTCAAAGTATATTGGCACTACATTTTGATGCCATAACATCCAGGAGCAGTTGCAGGAGTTGCTAAAGGTTTTCATGAAACTAGACAAAGTTTGAACTTTCTCAAGTAGAATTCCCAATCTTGCGTAGCTGTCTTCTAAATACGTGGTGTCAGGGACAAAGCTTAGAGCGACATTTGCAGCTATATTTCTCTCCATTGTAGTGGCCCCTTTGAGTGCTTGCTCAGCAATCACTATGCAAGTGAGCTCATCTAATCTTTTGTTTGCATAATTTTTATCAGTCATCAAAGTTTTTCTGACTTCTTGAACAGACAAGGTGGCTTGGAATATCAGATGCTGTATGATCATATTGATAGAGTTGATAATCTGATAGTGATTGCGTATAACAACATTTTGCAAACTTTTCAACATGTCTATGATTTCAAATGAAGACATTAGTAGACTCCTTGACAGTGGTATCCCAAGTGATAGATGTAAATTGATTAGTGTAAGGACTGAGTAGCTTATGTTTGAAGTGATGTCTAAACCCTCCAAAAGGATTTTAGCATGTTGAGTCATTTCAGCTGCACATAACTTATTATGGTTGGCAGAGAAGATGTCTTCAACTGATATTGCCCACTGAGCACACAAAGATTGAAGAAGAGAAATATCTTTTGTGAGTGATGCTTTCTTAGCACTCATGTGAGCTTGGCGCGCTTTAAGCATAGTCTGCGATATTTTTCCATGATTGGCACAAAGAGCAGCCAAATGTCTCTGTAGATACTGTTCTGGAAACCATATTGATGTGCCAAGTATGTGAATACTATGTGCCTGAAATCAACATTAATTTCTATTAGTTTGCATGCTAATTAAAGATTGAATTTAAGAAAGCTAATCAAAATAGTAAGCCAACCTTTGTATTTAAATCTACAAGTGACTTAAAAACTTTTTTATCACTGTTACCAAATAAATGTGAACTCAATACAAATAGAGCATTCATTTTAATGCATTTGTACATATTGCTGACATTAGGTTTGTCCTGTACCAACTTATCTAGGTTGGCTATGGCTTGTCTCAAATACTGAGTGAATTCTGTGGATATGTTTGAGCAATTTTTATCCACCAATCCTTTTCTTAGAATTAAAAGGCCTTGCAGGGTGTTTTGAACTATGTCATCATTCATCAACTTAGTGGTGATGTTTTTTGTGGCTGTAGTAAGAGCTTGGAAGCTGTCTTCTGAGACATCAAGAGATTCAGGTGAGTGGCTATATGATTCCAAGGTTTTGCAGTAATTTCCCCATTTTGTGGATAGTGAGCAATTTGATAACAGCAGCTCTAATAGAACAATAATTGTAAATAATTCTCCAATGTGATTGATTATGTAATGCAATTGAATTCCATCTGAAATAAAAAATAAATTAATTAGAATGAGTCATTGCAACCATTTGTATAAAGAAAAAAAAAGATAATAAATAAATATTAAATAGGATAGATGTAATGCATCACAAATTAAACATGAGGTTTAAAATGCACTTGTAAATAGCAACTGTGTCAGACAAGGAATTGAACCCTGTGTCTTACGCTATCCGGGCACCTGCCTACACCACTCGGCCCCTGACACATTGGCAATGGATAGCCTAAGACATAGGGTTTGATTCCTTGTCTTTGCTTTTTACAAGTGCAATTTATATTATTAAGTTTGTATACTGACAAAACACTACAAAATTAAAAAACCGGTTAAGTGCGTGTTGGACCCGCGCACTGAGGGTTCCGTGCCACCCTTAACTAAATTCAGGGTCCACTTACTTTCACTTAATGAAAACATCACAATATATTGCGACAGAAAAAATAACGTTGTTTTTCATAGTGTTTGTATGAAAGACAAAGTTATATTTGCGGTTGATAAAAAAGTGCAATATCTCAAAAACTACTGGTTTGATATCCTTCAAACCAATTTTCGTTGCAAGTTTTTGTTGAGATCTACATCATATATTTTTTTCAAAATTTTTACTTTCTTAGTTCAAAAGTTAGATGGGGGGGGACGCCCATTTTACCACTTTGGAAGCGTCTATATCTCAAACCTTACACTTGTAGAAAAAATGGTTTTAGAAACCTCAACATCATTTTAAAAGACCTATCCATAGACACCCCACACGCATAGGTTTGAGTAAAAAAAAATTTTTAGGTTTTAGTTTCATGTATGGGAGCCCCCCCTTAAATATTATTTTTTCTAATTTTTTGTATCTGAATCGGAAAGCGGTAAACAAAATACACCTACATACCAAGTTTCAGCTATGAGATGCTTATAGTTTAAGAATAAAGTGGCTGTGACATACGGACGGACAGACAGACAGACAGACAGACTTGACGAAACTATAAGGGTTCCGTTTTTTGCCATTCGGCTACGGAACCCTAAAAAATATATTTAACATTAGGTATGATTGGGGGCGTACTTAAGTTAACCAGTCCTTCTGTGTACACTGCAAATACTTGAGAGCACAAATTCCTCAGAGTATCCTCACAGCGGATGAGAAATGCATTCATTTCACAGATGGTCTCCATCTGTGAGCTGACATCACTGCCAACATACTCTTCATATACAGCCAAGAATGGGAAATGTCTGAAAGACAAAAAAAATACATAAACTTTATTTTATAGTAGGTTGGATAAAAGCATACTACTTTATTTATAAAATGTACATTTAAAATACATACTTTTCAAAGGCCTCCTTTTTTAACTGCATTACCTCGACACAAAGTGATGTTAAAACACCCAAAACTTTTGTCATCAATGTGTTATCAGATGACACCAATTTAGTGATGGATATGTGTTCTATAGGCTCCATAAGCACCTGTATCGGCAGGAAGGTTTTATTTTTATCCCAGTCATCATTGTTATTGAGCGCAAGGAGATCTTGAAACTGTTTCTTGAAAAATTCGCCATAACTTTTGAGGACGTATGAACCTGCTTCTTTCTCACTATCCGTGCCCATTGTAATAACTTGCTGAAATCTAAGTAAGATGGGTTCAAATACTTTTTATCAATACTAAAGACGTAAATAACAAAGTCAGGCTTAAATTATGAAAATGCTAAAAAACAACAACAAACAAACCCACCAACCAACAAAAAACCATAACTTTTTTGACAAATTGATTGACAATGACAGCACAGGTTTTTTTTAATATTGAGTTTTACGGCTTGCGGCTTAGCCATCCAGCCAAACACAGTCCTACTAATCTGTGAATGACAGCCAGCAGCAACATGTTTTCACTTTTGGAACATCAGTAATTTGCCCATAAATTTGCAAAGTAAATTTGCCATTGAAAAGCCCGATCCCCAAAGTAAGACCATAGAGAAGAGAAAGGCAAAGCAGTAGGGCTGAATTTGCAAACACACGCTTCGAGCTGTGTAAATTAGAGACCGTTGTTTGTTATTAAGAAAAACAAAGTCAAAGATTTTTGACAGACGTAAGCGTTTACTTACATTTTGGTCCCTTTTTCACGATTATAATTTACTGTCTCGTGTTGTTTTAACACACAAACATCAAGAGTGCCAACAATAAGGCGTCTTAATTTTGAGTTTCATATCCAGTTGGTTTAACTTTGGGCCAAGATGGATCAAATGCTTCCAAGTCCGTACAACATACCGGGGATCGGTACTCCCCTTCATCAACCAGAAGAAGACCAACAAATCCTACCGAATGCTATGCAACAGCAACAACAACACCAACAGCAGCAGCAACAGTCACATTCCCTCGCAACTATGGCATCGCCTCTTGTGGGCTTTAGCCTTGGAACTCCTCAAAGGACTATGCACACGTACGCGCCAACTGCCAGTTATGCTACTCCTCAGCAAATGATGCAGCCGCAGACACCCGTAAGTACCTAGCTACAGTTCTATTTGTATAGTATAAAGTATCTCGGAAAAAATGTATTTACGGAGCATGTGTTGTTTTGATGTTGTAGTAGACAACCATGAGTGATAGCTTGTATTATTATTAACTTAATCTTATTTCAGCAAAACCTTATGTCGCCAATGATAACCAGTGGCAGTCTGGTCGGTCAGCAAATGAGCCAGGCCAGTCCTGCTCCCATGACTCCTATGACTCCACACTCCGCTGACCCTGGCATTCTTCCTCAGCTACAGTAAGTAGCCTTAATCATATTAAAACAATTTTCTTTTAATTTTAGTCAAAGAGGTACTAAAAACTCATTTTTTTTTCAGAAACATTGTGTCTACAGTCAACTTGAATTGCAAACTAGAACTGAAAAAGATTGCACTACATGCTCGTAATGCAGAATACAATCCAAAACGTTTTGCTGCAGTTATAATGAGAATAAGAGAACCGCGAACCACTGCTCTAATATTCTCGTCTGGTAAGATGGTGTGCACAGGAGCTAAAAGTGAAGAAGACTCAAGATTGGCTGCTCGAAAATATGCACGAATCATTCAAAAATTAGGTTTTTCTGTATGTATCATTCGAGTATAATAAGCTGCTACTAACAATGTTATTTTATTTTATTATGGCATGTTTCGAAATTTCGATAAATTGATATTATTTTACCGTTTTTGTATGTTTGCGAACTTATTTCGTTATTCTTTCACCTTTTTAGTTAGTTCTTGTATTATAATAAATTTTACTGCTTAATAAATTGATGTTTCGTTTTTACAGGCAAAGTTTTTGGATTTTAAAATTCAAAACATGGTGGGCAGTTGTGATGTCAAATTCCCTATACGACTAGAAGGTCTAGTCCTCACTCATGGACAGTTCAGCTCATATGAACCAGAGTTATTCCCCGGACTTATTTACAGAATGGTGAAACCCAGAATAGTGTTATTGATTTTTGTTTCTGGAAAAGTTGTACTCACCGGTGCTAAAGTTCGACAAGAGATTTATGAAGCTTTTGACAATATTTATCCTATTCTGAAAAGTTTTAAGAAACAATAGAAGAGTGAGAATTGCAGTGTTCATGCATTACTTTTAAGTTACTTTTGTAAGTGTTAAGTATTACTATTAAAGATTTTCATTTAACTTTTACTTGTTTTGTCAATTCAAGAATTTGGGATATGATAATCTATCAGATTCCCTACTTTGGACCAGGATGATTGATCAGATTCGATAGTATGATCTAAACATGTTGGGGTTGGGGGTTCCTCGACACAATCTATTTACTGATAAGTAATGATAGCCCTTAGTAACAACTTACTTTCAGTTATGTTTTCATAATAGGAAATAAATTATCATAATATTTTAATGAAATCTTGTATAAAAAAGTTTGTGAACTTATTCCTCAAGTCTAAATCTATCCTACTCGCTTTTAAAACGCAGGAAAATAACACACAATAATATAAAACCTGAAGAAACTGGAAAAAGTATTGAAAAGATACTTTTCTTAGATGGCAATACCACATGAAGATTTGGCCGAATAGTACACCTACCAAGTCAGATCCATCCATCCAAAGATATTAAAAAAAATGATTCATTTGACATTTTCGTGTCTGTCAGTGTCATCAATGTCAAAATCAATCAGATCTGTCATATCTATCTCACAGATTAGTAAGAGTCGTTGACAAAGTCGTTGATCTATCTACTATTTATTGGTCAAATAAAGCCACGCACAGAATTTTTTGTCTGTTTATTTGCAAAGCTACAGCATTTTATTAATTGTATTGTGACATTAAACCTACACACCATGGCAGAAACTATGAAACAAACAGTTGCAGGTATACTGAAAAGTATTGAAAGGTTAGTTGACGCTACTGTGATATTGAGGTTATGTGGTTTGTGCGAGTGAACTTCATGAAAAATATGAATTACTAAGTTACTGTTTCATTTTAGATATAACCCTGCCAATCTTCAGACCCTAGAAAGGTATGTGGAGACGCAGTCGCGTGAAAACACTTACGACTTGGAAGCCAATCTGGCCGTGTTGAAGCTGTACCAGTTCAACCCTGATAAGTTCAACCCTGATATTACTTGCCAGATCTTGCTGAAGGCTTTAACTAATTTCCCACACACCGATTTCACCCTATGCAAATGTTTGCTACTTGAGTCTGTGGTAAGTGTTTTTATTTTTAAGTAAGTAGGTTTAATACACAGTCAATAGGCCCTGTATTATGTATATTTGGTGTGCTTGACGTACTTATTTCGTTTGGATATTAATTATTGAATCTTTACTCATGTTCAAGAAGCTTTACATGTTTTGACTTATCATTTATCATTTTCAGGTCGAAAATGAGACCATTTCTCAGATCAAATACCTGGCAGACATTCTAGAGCAGTGTGACTTCGCGCAGTTCTGGAACCGTGTACACCAGATGCCAGAGCTTTGCAGCCGAATCAATGGTTTCCACGACTCAATACGCAAGTTTGTGTGCCATGTAGTTGGCATCACCTTCCAGACCATTGACAAAAACAATTTGGCCAACCTTTTGGGAGGGATTGATGGTAATATTATTATATCGCTAAAAGAGATGTCTTTGTTTTTTTAAACACAAAAATCGCTGGAACTAATGGACCAATAAAAAAAGTCTATAATAGCTTATAGGTTGAAGGATATAAAACATTTAGTCAGCGACAGGAAAGGATTGAGCAAACTCAACACCATTTGGACGCAGTCGTGGGAGACCGCTAGTATTTGCTTGAAGCAGAATTTTGCTATTCATAGTCTTCATAGTCAGAATGATTTAATTAAAATATCATTTTCTATCTTACTGTAGCACTGTGTGAACTTATTTCTTGAAACTAAACAACAAAATCTTGTCCTGATATTTGGATACTGCTAACTTCATAAAATGTATGTGTAATTGTGTACATTATTCCAGATGTCACACTGAAACATTGGGTAAAGAAATACGGCTGGAGAGATGACGGCAACCTTATCTTCATTGCCAACCAAGATGAAAACATCAAAACCAAGAACATTACAGAGAAGATTGAGTTTGACCACTTGGCTCCTCTAATGGCACTCCTGTAGATATTACATTTCAATATTATTTTGTAATAAATTTTGTGCTATCTACATAAGTGATTCAATCTTTTGTATGGTGACTCAATTTTTCCTATACATACATTATGTTGATTCTTTCAAGTCTATCAGTAGATATTTTTTTCAAATAACACCATAGAAATACATCATCCAAAGGATACCAAAATAATTTGTAAAATTATGCTTTGGGAATTGTGACATAGTGCATTGGTTGATTGCACTGTCTATTCAATCAATCTGCTCTGATTGTGCAACTTGCAAGTAGGGTCGCAAGAAATAGCATGGTTTTTATGTAATGGCAAAATCTGAGAGTTGGTAATCTAGTCATGTTTGAGGGAAGTTATGTAAAGGGTATATGAGGTATTGAAACAGAAAAAGTAAAAACATTTAAATTTATTACATTATTAACACACCTCAAAAATTCAAAAACATCAATTTAGATTCCAATATTCCTAGTAGTTCAAAAAACTTAATTTATGTACTACCTAAATTTTAAATAATTATTAAATATAGTTTACAAAAAATGACTCGTTTGATAAGAAAACAATGAACAACAATAAAATGTAACAAGAAAGCACATCATCGGGACACAGGTTAACCTTTCTTCCCGTGGCTGTATCCGTGTTCCTTGCCCCCCGCGTGGCCGCCTTTCTTGCCGTGTTCCTCGTGGTGTGCGTGGTGCTCCTCATGTCCGTGGTGCCCCTTGTGGCCCTTATGGTCCTCGTCATAATGCCCTTTGTCATGATGACCCTTCTTACCATGATGCTTCTCGTGGTGACCTTTCTCATTATGCCCGCCCTTCTTATGATGACCACCCTTCTTATCGTGATGCCCGTGGAAGTCACCGTGCTTGTGGTGATGTCCACCCTTGTGGAAGTCGTCGTAGAACTTGTGTTCTTTATGATACTCGTCTTTATGTGACTTGTGGTGGAAGCCTGTTGTTTTTGAGCCTTTCTTGTGCCCCTTTTTGTGTCCGAACTTCCCGCCTTTGTGTCCGTGCGCGGCTTCGTGATGTTCGCCGTGGTGGTCGTGTTCGTCGTGGTGCTTCTTCTTGTGCCCGCCGTGTTCGTCGTGGTGGCCCTCATGATGATGCTTCTCGTGATGCCCGTGCTCACCCTTGTCGTGGTGATGGTGAGACTTATAACCCTTACCACCTTTTTCTTCTTCATCTTTATGGTGATGCGCGTGATGCTCGTGCCCTCCGCCCGTTTCGTGGTGGCTTTCCTTTGCTTTCTTGTGCTCGGTGCCCGCTGGGGTCTGATCTAGGGAAGTGGCGGCCGCGGCGAGGTCGCCACTCGTAATCAATGAAACCTCATCTTCTACTCCGAGGTCGCCTTTCGATACGCCTAAGTTACGGGCGTTTGTTGTTATTAACGCGCATGCTAGCACCTCTAGCACGAGGAGACGTCTCATCTCTGAAAATAAAAGTTAATTTAATTACGATTTCCAAACAAATTATTGTCTGTCAAAATATTATCTCCATATCGCGTACCTATTGTGTTTACAATGCTTAGTTTATTAAATAGCATGAAATAAAAACATGAAATACTTACTTGGCTTTGTTTACTCAGTAGCTTGGCTGCTGGTGGTCACTGCGGCAGTGACACAAGATTTTCCGCACCTCGAATTTATAGATAACGCTTTCATCTGCAGTCGATTACAGACTTCTTTAGCAATAGTTGCTACCGATTTCTGGGCTGCGACAGAAACTGTGGCGACATCGAGACACGGCTAAACACAATTAGTTCCGTTACACCGCCCAGTAATAGCCGTGACTTTTTTATTTCCATATATTTACTTTGCATTTAACATGGTGAGTTCATTAATGTGTTCATTAGTTGAGAATACGCGTTTTATGTCACTAGTAATTACTACAGTCATCCTCACGATGTAAACTTTTTGTTGCGGTTTCAATGAGAACACACAAGTTCAGTCAACTTTCATTTTATTTACAAGGAGGTAATGTAAAAAATAACAACAAAGACATAACAAGTATCTTAACAGTAGAACTATCAGTGTTTGCCGTGGTGGAATCCCCAGTGTTTGTGGTCTTCGTGTCCGCCCTTCTTGCCGTGGTCGTGGTGGTGGTGATGGTGCTCCTCGTGTCCGTGGTGGCCCTTGTGTCCCTTGTGGTCCTCGTCGTAGTGGTGCTTGTCGTGATGGCCCTTCTTGCCGTGGTGTTCCTCGTGGTGCCCGGAGTGGTGGTGGCCGCCCTTCTTGTGGTGTCCCCCCTTCTTCTCGTGGTGGCCGTGGTGGTCTCCGTGTTTGTGGTGCTTGCCCTCCTTGTGGTGGTCGTCGTAGAAGTGGTGGTCCTTGTGGTACTCGTCCTTATGGTACTTCTTGTGGTAGCCCTCTACTTCCTCGCCCTTGTCGTGGTGCTTCTTATGGTGGTGCTTGCCGCCCTTATGATGGTGTCCGTGCTCGTGGTGCTTTCCGTGGTGGTCGTGCTCATCCCAGTGTTTCTTATGGCCGCCGCCGTGTTCGTGATGGTGTCCTTCGTGGTGATGCTTGTGGTGATCCCCGTGCTCCCCTTTGTGGTGGTGGTGATGTCCTTTATGGCCCTTATGACCCTTCTCCCCGTGTTCGTGGTGGTGATGCGCATGGTGCTCCTTGCCGCCTCCTTCCTCGTGATGGTGGCCCTTGTGATGGCTGGCGGCCGTTTCCAAATCGGCCTCTTGCTGCGCGATCTCGCGGCCGGAGCACGCGACCACGACGCATCCTAACACGGCTAGGGCGATTAGCGTCCTCATTGTCTCCTGGACTGGCTGCCTGAGTGGACACCAGGGCCGAACTGACCTGACCACAGCCGAGAGAGTATTTATATTAAAGGCTGCACGGTGAAACTACCGGCAAGGACAGCACGCCGGCACGCGTTCCGCCTAACTACTCGATTCGGGTTGCGACATTTTAATATTAATTCTAAGTAAATGTTGTTATTCATTACACAGGAAGTTCAATAAAATTTAGGTATAGTTAGTTATTAGTACCTTATATTTCGTATCGAGTGCGTACGAACTTTTAAATGAAACGGTAAGAACTGTGACGTTTCCTCGCATAAGGTCTTAGCTTCGGAAGCTTAAAAAGATAAGACCTACCAGAAGGAATGTACGGCTACATATAAATGTAATCAATAAGCTCGTCAAAAGGACGGACGGATTTCTATTTAATTGCAAGTCAATACGTACCTACTTATCTATACTTAACACGTTTGATGTAGTGGTTAATAAGCCAGCGGTCGCGGGTTCGAATCCCGCAAGGGGCAAATGTTTATTTGATGAGCGAGAACATTCTATGGTCATGGATGGATGTTCTAGACGCCCAAGCGCCTCCGTCATAATCGTTGTCTGGTATTGGTACACGGAAGAAAATTCCTTACTTCGAAACCAAGACAATAGGTGTGTTGTTGGGCGCATATTTATTATTTATTTATATTTAGGTAGATAGGTTTTAACTCAAGTCATAAGAACTCAAACGCTAAGAACGCCTAAAAAGCTCATCATAAGGAATTACTTAGCTATGCTTAATTTACGTAAAGTAGTTTTTCTTTGCTTGCCGATTATTGCAAACGATCTTTTTTATAACTTTTAAAATAATATCAGATAGGAACTGAACTGAAAACATCGCTATAAACGTTTAGATTCCTGTAAAACTTTACAACCCATTTCTTCAACCCTCAGGGTGATTGCCTGTGTCGAACTATCATATTTATCAAAATCGGTTCAGCGGTTTTGAAACGAACGAAACATATCAGACAACTAGAAATTTTCCTGACTGTGACATTTTTGCATCGATAAATAGTAGAAGGGAGATAAAGAATAGAATAGAATAATTATTTATTTGACACACACAAAAATAAAAAATTACAGACACAAGAAAAAAAACTTAAATTAAAATTTGTGTGCCAAAAAAAACCGGCCAAGTGCGAGTCGGACTCGCGCACCGAGGGTTCCATACAAACCTGCAAGGTTTACAAAGTTCGTTCATTACGACAATCGAGTCATAACTATGGTATTTTTATTGCAAAATGAAATTCATAACATTACAATGGGGAAAGATGGAGGAGCATAAATTTAAGACAAAGATCTCTTTATCGTTTAAGTAATCCTTTATTTTATATTAACACATATCATTTATCTATAATATAACTGAAACGGGTTAAAGGCAATTAGATCTAAGTATTTGATATGAATTTTAACTTGATAGCTCTACGCGTTCATGAGGAAAAAAGTAATAAGTTTATATTTATTAAAAAATATATATTTTGTAATGTAACTAAAAATTTAAGGTTTTCGGAATTTTTCCTTTATGTGTGCTATAAAACGTTGCTTCATGCCAAATTTCAAGATTCTAGGTCGACTGGAAGTACCCTTTAGGTTTTGATTCCCTTGCGAGTACTTGCGAGTTTCAAAATATGCAGCTTAAATTGCTGTTTCTTTTGATTGCGTTGATATAGAAGTTTGATTTTGTTACAGCTTAAAGGTATTATAGACCTGAGTATTTGGTATGAATTTCAATTTAATACCTCTACGCGTTTATGAGGAAATGGGTAGTAAGTTTAAAATTATTAAAAAAATATATATTATGTGATGTAACTAAAAATTTATGGTTTTCGTAATTTTTCCTTTATCTATGCTATAAGACGTTGCTTCGTACCAAATTTCAAGATTCTGAGTTCACGGGAAGCACCCTGTAGGTTTTGATTCCCTTGCAAGTGTCGAAAATTTGCGGCATAAACGGCTGTATCTTTTGATTGCGTTGGCTTAGAAGTTTGATTTTTTCACAGATTCAAGGGACAGTAGACCTGAGTAATTGATATAAATTTCAGCTTCATACCTCCACGCGTTCTTGAGAAAAAGGGTCTTGACAGACGGACGGACGGACGGACAGACGGACAACAAAGTGATCCTATAAGGGTTCCGTTTTTTCCTTTTGAGGTACGGAACCCTAAAAAGGACCCCGCTCAGTATAAGTCGCGGCAGCAGATATCGTATTTTTATTTGTATGTGTTATTTAAGTATTATTTACTTAATAGGTTGGTAAGGTTGCATTTTTCTATTCCTAAAAATGTTAATTGAAGAGTCAATATTGTATCGAGGATTTTTACAGATCACTTTAATTGGCGCATTTTGTTTTGTTCAGTTACATAAAAGAGTTTCGTAGGCGATCAATCAACTGCGTCCGTCTAGACGTGCAGCACCAGCAATCTCTGCAAGGTCAAAGCCACGCAGCTTGCAATTACCATACATAATGGCCAAAACTCTGAAAAATACTTATTCGTTGGGTGCACACTCACTATGGCTTAACACTTAGCTGTGCCACACATTTTACAAATTATATCCAATCAATTGGATCAGAAGATTTGTATCGGCAGGATAATCAACAACATACAACTTTCATCGGCATCATTTAAGATTTGCATGCGTTTTTTTTATGACTTGTTGACGCTCGCCATCATGACTGAATGGATTGATTTTGTACACATCAGTTAGTTTTGAAAAACTTACAATACAACAATCTGTTAGCTTGTTATACCCAACTTCATATTTTTCAAAAGTACTTACGTGGGTAGGTAGTGTACGAGTACCTATTGAAGATGTCCGTCTAGTAGTTGTAGTAACTTGTGACGCTAGTAGAAATTAAATTAAACCACTACTTAATATTTTTTAGTTAAGTTGGGTATCATCATCATCATTACATAAACTCTTTTTATCTATATAAAAATAATAAAGTCGGGTTTTCCTTCCTGACGCTATAACTCCAGAACGCACGAACCGATTTCTCGAGGTTTTGGATTCGTTGGAAAGGTCTCGGGCTCCGTGAGGTTTATAGCAAAGAAAATTCCCATAAAACGGGGCCGGGCGGAACGGAGCTGGGGGCGAAACGAAGTTCGCTGGGACCGCTAGTTAACATTATAAATATGCGCTAGACAACTCACACCAATTGGTTGGTTTCGAAGTAAGGAATTTTCTTCCTTGTGTTACGAAGGTCCAACTCCAGACAACGATAATGACGGGGACGTCTCCCATAAATACTTAAATACATAGCATGGGACTTAGGGGTAAAAAAAAGTGGTCATCACACAAACATTTGCCCCTTGCGGGGTGCGAACCCGCGACTGGTCCACATGCCGCGACCGGTTCAATGTCAGGAGCGCTAACCATTGCATCAATCGTGTCCACCACTGCACTAAATCTGATAGTTTCAGTTTCATGGTACCTAAGCTCGTAGTTTATTTTGACAGCTTAGATTTAGTATATATACCAGTATGTAGTAAGTACTATTATATATTCTGTGATCTATACTCAAATACTACCTCATACTTGAGGTAAGGCAAACTTTACTTTTTTAATAAATAATAAATAATACTATTTTTGTCTTAAATGTGTTGTAGCAGGGTTAGGGAATAAAATTAATTTGTTTAAAAAAGGTATGAAATTATTTACTTCGTATAAAAATATTAACAGCAACAATAACAACTTTCATTCTGAATAACAAAAAATCATAACAGTCGTAATCAAGAGTCGGCTTAGTGTTTGCCGTGATGGAAGCCCCAGTGCTTGTGGTCCTCATGCTCGCCCTTCTTGCCGTGGTCGTGGTGGTGGTGATGGTGCTCATCGTGTCCGTGGTGCCCCTTGTGACCGTGGTGGTCCTCGTCGTAGTGGTGCTTGTCGTGGTGCCCGTGTTTGCCATGGTGCCCCTCATGATGCCCGGAGTGGTGATGACCGCCCTTCTTATGGTGTCCCCCATGTTTCTCGTGGTGTCCGTGGTGCTTATCGTACTTGTGGTGCTTGCCCTCGTGGTGGTGTCCGTCGTGGAAGTGGTGGTCCTTGTGGAAGTGGTCCTTGTGGTGCTTCTTGTGGTACCCCTCGACGTGCTCGCCCTTGTCGTGGTGCTCGTGATGGCCGTGCTTGCCTCCTTTGTGGTGGTGGCCGTGTTCGTGGTGTTCTCCGTGATGGTCGTGTTCATCCCAGTGTTTCTTGTGCCCTCCGCCGTGTTCGTGATGGTGTCCCTCGTGGTGGTGCTTGCCGTGGTGTCCCTCGTCGCCTTTATGATGGTGGTGGTGCCCCTTGTGTCCTTTGTGCCCTTTGCCGCCGTGCTCGTGATGATGATGCTCATGGTGGTGGTGGCCGCCACCGTGTTCGTGATGGTGACCGCTGGCAGCTACCGCCTGGTCCTGCTCTTGCTCGGCGGCACACAGCGCCACCAGGCAGAAGATCCCTACCACGAACAGTGCCCTCATGTTTCCGCTGGTTCGGAAGTCCGGTTGTGACTGACCTCTGATACGCTGATTGACTATTTATATTAGGCACTTAGTAGTGCACGGCCTGTGCGATGGAGAAATATTCCGCAAGCGTCCAGGCACTAGTTCATGGACAAACTAGAAAAACGTAGTGCATCGTTTCTTATTGTATCGGAATTAAATATTTTTACACTGACACTACAAAACAGCAGGTGGTAGAATTATGTTAAGGGTGATTTAAAATAATCTAAATTAATGAATATGTTAACCGAAAAGAGAATGATTGTTTACACGTTAATCTTGTAAACAAAGTTCGAGTACTTACAGGATTTTTTAATAAGTTCATTCAAATCTTATTACACCAAGTTTCAAAGTTTGAATAAATGAATTATGAGAAGACAGAGAAGGTCTTAAAACACTTGTATAATTGAATTGAGAAAAAAAAAGAATTTGTCCCATTTCTCATGCATGAATCTTCCAAAACGATTCTGCAGCCAGCGATGCATATCTTCAGATGTAGCATTGTCCGCGTCACCTTACAACATCTCATTCAGCACACTTGATTGACAGCTTACAAGCTTGGATCGATCGAAAATTATCTGCTTAGCGGAGCTTCCCGTTTCTAAAACGCCGCTATTTGGATAGTGTTAAACAATCCTTCCGAGTGAGTGGGCAGGGGTAATCCGCCCTTGCAGAACACTCTTTCAGTCTGTTTGGGCTCTCGGCTGATTATTCACGCTTATAAGTCCATCGCGGCTTGCATTCAACTTATTATCATACTCGCATTATTTATTTAGGTAACAGAATGTGGATATGTTGAACCGATTCGTTAAAGATCGGTTGGTTGACTCTTTATGTATGGCGCAGGTAATTTTCAAGAACATTATGGAACGCGGAAGAAACATTTGTCTGTAAATAGATTATATTAAAAATGTATCTCGTTTTAAAAGCAAGATTGTCATAGAAGATGACTCCTGTAAATTATCATGTGTACCTAAGCAAATATCCTACTTATCCTATCTTATGTAAGGTAGGTATCATTTCCATGGGCTGGCTGAAATTATTTCAACACCTTCACTTTAAACAAATTTCTAGCCATGTGTCTATAAGCACAGTGCGTCGTCTTATGACGGGTCAAGATCACAATTTGCATCGTATTTTAGTTGTTTTGTTTGACAGCTATACGCCCGTAGTCATAGTTCGTTATTATATCGATTTGCAAGCAAATAGATTTTGTACCGAGAAATGTGCAAAGTTGATACATTTTCAAGAAGTTTGTTTCCGCCTAGATGTTATTTATGTTCCCAAGTTAATTTTCGAGACACCTAAGATCTTGAAGTAGATGACTAAATGTTTTTTATTTTTTATTCATTGTTGGGTGCTGCGGTCTTCTCTATTGTCGGAATAAGTTCACGACCGACGCGGTCCAGCGAGCACTTTTCTAAAGGCTCGTGTCGAAACTGTTTTCAAGGGCGCGCTGACCTAACTGCTTTCGCTAGCCGCCATGATCTGTCAGCTGTTAGATAATATCCATGGAATAAGGTGTAAGAGACCATTACCGCAGGCTGTTGACATCTACTTGTAAATATGATTACTTATTAGTAAGTACTTAAATAAAACCATGTCAGAACAGATCATGACATTCATGACAGATAAGTCAAAATTTATTACAATATTTATTTAATTAAATTTTACAATATTTTGCAAAAACATAAGCTGCTTACGTCATGCGACATTCTCTACCAGTCATATTTTTGGACTAAGCAGAAGTTATATGAGGGCTTTGAAAGAAATCAGACGTAGTACTCGTTCAATCTTGACAAATAAAAGCGACAAATTGTTTTTAACAAAGTTCACTGTCACAAAAAAAAAACAAAAAAAACCTAACCTAAAGCAGAAGAAATTCATCTGTTCTTCTGCTTAAAATAAAATGTTTTTATAAAGTTTCTTTTTTACATTTATTGGTTACAAAACTTGAAATATGATGCGGACTAGTTGAAGAATCGGTCATTTGACACCATACCTAGCTATAATTCGAACCGCACCTAGGTAAATAGTTTACTAGACCCTTTACCAGTGCAAAGGGCCGAGCCCTACAGTCCTACTGAAACACAAATAGCTAATGCTCTTAGCATTCGCCGACTTACCAGAATTAACCGTAAGGAGCCTAGCCTGCAACACGCGGTATCTTGTTAGACGCATTAAAATAATGCTATTACCCCACTAGTGTAATATTATCTTTTTACTCCGCACGGCTTGTAATGTAGATTAATGTCTGTGATTCTAAGTCGGTTACGGTTAAATAAATATGACTGTGGGAGGTGAACTCGATACGTACGGACCAAATTAAGTGGCCCTTAAATAACAGAGTTACGAAGCTAGCAAATTAGGTTTTTATAAAAACTCATAATGCTAAGTATACACTGACATTTCTACCGTCCTATGGGATTGTGACAAGAACTGGGCTGGAACTGGGTGACTTGAAGATGGGTGCAAAGCTTGGAGGCGAAAGTAGTATAGACAAAAGAAAAGAGAAAGAAGTATGTACTCACTTATCATTAAAATTGGCCAGTATTAGCTATTAATTGTAAAGGTTTAGGTTTTTTATTAAAAATATAATAGTATTTAAAAAATAGTGAATCTTCGTCTAAGACAACCTTGGCTCAATTGGTTCTAAATGGTCTATACTACTTTCGCCTCCAAGCTTTGCACCCATCTACCAGTCACCCTGTATAAACAGAGGCAGAAGTACCAGAATGTTGTGGGAGTCTAGTGGGATGGGCTTCTCTATTAAAAGCTACAATATTCAGTGACGATTCTGTGCCATGGCGAGGAGTATACACCGCCATCAAATAAGCGTTCCCCTGGTGTTGGGTTACTTGAGTAGCAGCAGCAACATCAGTACTTGCAGAAGTCTGAAGATAAAGTACCTGTATGAAAGGCTTTTGACTCGGTAATAAGAGGCGGAAACCCCGGTTCTTAAGCTGCGGTGTGGAAGGCAAGTGCGAAACTACCAAACTATCTTCCCTATATTGGAGTTTTTATGGAAAAAATCCACCGACAAGAGCCTAGCTATGCCACCAACACGGACCAACTATGGGATTGCCTTGCCTTACCACTTACGTTACGTATTGTGTTAAAACATTCTTATGATGTGTTCCTTATAATTGATAGAAAAAATTACTTATTATTTCTTATCATGCGACCCGTCGATGAAGATCCTGGTTTATTAAAAAACAAATGAAACTTTGGTTTATTTAAAATTAAATTAAATTGCAAATTAAACGTGATATTGTATATACCATACCAGTGTAACTTAGATTAAGTTTTGATTTGTATTTTGTTGCTGTACCTTAATAAATAAATATAAAATATAAAATTTTATTAAGTTAGTAAAAGTGCCAATTGTATATTGTGCACGTCGTAACTAATTGAGTTGGATATAATTTACCTAGATGCCTTTTTTATTTACATTGTAAGATAAAGCAACTATTTACTCATAGGTACGTTATGTATTTTCCAATTGATGACGTCATAATAATAACAATATCGTCACGAATCATACTAAAGTAGGTCACAGGATAATCTACTTGCCTTCTAAGTTATTCGTAGGCCTATTATTAATACCCAATTTCACGGATAAAGTATCTATCTCACTCCAAACTCACCTCTATGTATTTACATGTAGGGTTGTGTGTTGATTGGGTTAACGTGCTGCGTAAGTTGAATCTACACATGTGTGTGACATAATGTAGTTCGGGCGTGGCTTACAATATGTCGGCGCGGAGGTTAGCCTCGGATAATCCGTCCCATTGTTACCTATTTTAATGCTTACGCCCTTTGTGCGTCGTCCTGTATTAAGTCATACGCGGATAATCGCTCTATTATGCCGGGTTAATTTTCCATTAGGCATAGGAAGTTGGCAGCTGCTTAGCCGCGCCGAGACAAACCGGCGACATCTCGCGTTTTGTAAATACGCATTTGTGTATCACAATAGCGTGTGCGAAATGAAATCGATATGATCGCGATTTAAAAATGAGAATGTTATTTGTGACGAACATTTTTTCATCATAGTTTCGATAGTGTGCGAGAAGAAAGAGTTGCGATATCTTGCAGAACAAAATGACATTGTATATTTATGAAGCCACATTTGGTTTAGGATTCTTTCTTACTTAAAATAACTTTATTTACAAAATAAATACACGTTTACTACAAGTGCATGCAAGTCCTACTTATGTTATAGACATTCTAAAAAAAGACCGACTATAAAGAAAATGGTTCGTCATCAAGTAAAATCGAGGTAAAGTCAACATTAAACTGAACGATTTAGTTCTGTATCTAATTCCTTATCGTAGAGTTGGTAAATAAACCACCATCATCCTCTACATTAATGTCAATTGTTCGATACCAACGGATGCGTCCACTCGCCTTCTTACGCTTCATCGAGCGCTCAATATTTGCTAGGACCGGTCTCGTAAAGATGTTTCCGGCATAAAAGTATCATATTAACCGTCCAAACAGAGGAGGCAGCTGGCGACACGACTAATTACATCAATTACAGGCAAACAGAAGCGGGTCGGGTTTCGGGCCACCTTTGTCAATATTTGCGGGAGTCGCGCGGCCACGGCGCGCCCCGAGGGCTTAGCCGACGGACATCGGTACAGTCACCGGCACATCAAACTATATTTTTTTGTTAAAAATAGCTCTTATTCCAACAGCTTAAGATACCGCAGTGTTTAGCTTCACGTGCTGTCGTCCGTACAACGGTTGAACGCATCACTGGAAGATGGTAGCTCAAAAGATGATAGAAAAAACCGATCTGAGAATGGACTCTGTAGCAACAGTAATCTTATCAGTTGCTGCTGTTGGTCCAGCGGTGACATGGTTTGGAAACTTCGTGGCGATACTGGCAGCTCCTGTAAAATAAGAATTTATTACCCATTTTTAAGTCTTTAAAAACTTGTTTATTACTCGTAGATACCAGGAGTTTTTTCCTGCTGTGAGTTTAGAATTGCTACGACCCACGCACACGGTGCTACGAATAAGGTTTGTAGCTATGTCTGTAGTATTCGTAGTCGTAGTAACTTCTAATTGAATCAGACTGAAATCGGTATTTTTTTTCCGAAATATTATTGTGATGATGAAAAGTTGGTTGCTTACAACAAACTTTCTTTGTTTAAAATGGTACCCGTACATATTTTGATAAAGAAGCAGTTTCTAACTTTTTACCAGATACTGGCACGCAAAAACAAATACTTAAGTATGTTAAAACACCTCTTCAACTTAATTTAACAGTTATGGGGAATAGTCATCATAATAACTGAATAATGCTAAAGTCACATACAGTCCGATAAAATAAGTAAGTACGTTTTTGGAAACTTAAAATTCCGATTTTATTATTTAACTTTTATAATAGCTACATTCAATAATTTCAAACAATTTGGATGCATTTTATGTCAAATTCTTCCTTGAGTCTATTGTCTTTTGTTCTCTTATTCAGATGGATGTTAAGTTTTTTCTTTAGCAACAACAGACTAAACTTTTGTGCTGGTAGCAATTAACCGTCCACCAAAAGGCAAACGGGTCTTTATATCTATGTAATCTTCCAAAAAAAATATGATAAAAACACGCCAGCCTGAATCCCAAAAAACGGAATTAATTCTTTACTCGTTTGTCATCTTGTGTTGTGGGCTTAACGTTTAGGCACAATTGTTGTTGCAAAAAGGCCGTCGACGCCGTGGGCGCAAGATGGCGTCAATTCGTTCGCGATCACGGCTAATCCCGGTGTTTGACAATTGCGACAAAGAGCGTGTGTGATGCCCGGGACTCCGGGATCGCGGGACGGGTAATCCCGGGGGCGGGCGATGTAGGTGGCTGACGTCTCGTATCAGGACGCTAAGTGATACGCATTTTGTACAAAACAAACGAGGTATGCAAACAAAGGATGTGTGCACGGCCAAATTAATGTTGGAGACAAAAGATAAACAAACACATACAACACGGCATTTGAATTACTTACCTGATTAATAAGTAAGGCTAGTCTATTAGATTCTAAAATTTTAATAAAATTACAAAATAAACAGTTACAAGTATTACCTAAGTAAAAATAGTGCTTAACTGTAACACAGTTACAGTGAAAGCTAAACAGTCTAAAATCCGTAGTAAGCTTTCAGTTATTGTAACGTCGATAACTGCACAATGAATTCATAAGTCTCCAAATCATAAAATTAATCCGAACAGCCTACAATCCGCACAAAATTTTATATCATGCATAAAATTATCTGCGAAACTCCACTAATAGGGAGGGATAGAGATTATTATCTGATTGGGAGCGTCATGTTGTCACATCCATTAAGTTGGGCGGGGCGTGGCGCGGCTGGCCCCGCCCGCCGCCCAGAGGGGCTCTGTTGGCGCGCGGCGGGCTTACTCGGTAAGGAGATTTGGCGGCAATCGCATCACGGGCCCTAGTCGGTAGTCGGTCAGCTCGAGTCGTGTCCAGTGATGGTGTCGTGTGCGCGGTGGCGGTGAGCGTGTGGTCGTCAGCCGTGGCGCGGCCGGAGGGTATGGGCGGCGCGGGCGGGTGGCTGGGCCAGGAGTCGCCGGCGCTGCTGAGCACGGCGCTGCTGCTGGGTGGGCTGCCGGAGCGGCCGCCGGCGCCGCTCTTCACCATCGACAGCATCCTGGCGCCGCGCCCGCCGCCGGTGCATCTGCACCCGCCCTTCCATAGAGCGCCCGAACTGTTCGGTACGTCCGCTAAGATGTTTATGATGGGTGAGCCTCTTTTGTACTATTGCATGATTCTCGAACAAGTTACCTTTAATAATATAATAATAACTCATTTAATTCAGATTTTATACAATCCATACAATTGTGTTAGTAACAATAAAATAATAAAAAAAAACGAATGTCTATGTTAGTGAATTACAATTTAAATTGGATTTAATTTATTTATTTAGTTGAAAAATAGGTTTTTGTTCCTTGAGAATGCAAGCTAACCCAGTGTCTGAACAAGGAACAAGAGGGCCTACCCTCCATGGCCATCAGGATGCTGTTGACGCTCCGCCGGACTCTGTTAAGCATTGAAGCTGTGCGCTTTCTTTTACCTTTACCTTACAAGGGACGTTTAGCCATAATTTCCTACGATTCGGTTCTAAATCGAAATAATAATCTTAGACGCAGCCTTTAGTTCTCAAACAGAATTTCCAAAGAGATCGCTACCCAGTACATAAGCTGACATAACATTAGCGCTTAGGACTTAAAAAAATACAAATCATTCTACTCACACCCAACCTATCAGTAACCTACCACCACTATTGACGACCGATTTGGCGCAGTGGTTAAGAAATTGGCTACTGCGCCAGAGGTCGCGGGTTCGATCCCCGCACATTACAAACATTTGTGTGAATGAACATGTCTGTTTGTAGTGGTCTGGGTGTTTTCTATTAAATACTTTTTTTTGTAAATACGTACATATATTTACAAAAAAAGTATTTAAGTATGTTCTTAACCGTTGTCTGGTTACCATATTACAAGCTTTGCTTAGTTTGGGACCAGATAGCGCTGTGTGAAATGTCCAAGGATATTTTTTTATTTTACTATCAGTATCAGCAGTTTACCGACGGGGAGGAGGTAACAAAAAACAAATTTATTCAGATGTCTATTAGCCCAATCTGATCGCGATAAATATTGATTGTTTGTAAACAACGGCCGACGTGAAAAATTCACGGATTAAGCCTAATTGATTAAAACACAATACACAATTTCGCAGTGAGTGGTCTTATTGCTTGGGTCTTCGATAGAACGGATCCCTTGCAGGTGGAATTTTTCAACCCTCATCTCTGTTCAAATTTGAATTATTTCTAATTTCTATAGCTTCACGTAGCATACGAGGGACGAACCAACGTTGTTTTGAAAGTAATTTGGGTTTAAAACGACTGTTGACCAAAGTCGCAGCGTAGGACGTCCATCGACAAGATTTACCTAAGGCCTTGTAAAGATCGCTTAGATCGCAGGATCATACTGGATGTAGACCGCTCACAACCGGTTGCTGTGGGAAACCATGGAGGAATTCGGCAGTGGACGTCCTTCGTCTGATAATGATAATGATTATGACGATGATCATTTGGTTTTAGTTCTCGACTAAACTTTAAAAAAATTTATTATTTAGTTCATATTTTTTCTAATGTACAATTCATTTATTTGCCATAAAAGCATACCTAAATACACCAACAGTCATAGGACATGTTCCAAATAAGTTTGTTTCTCCTAACTAAATATAAGACAAATTGCGTATTTTTTTGTCAGTTTTAGTTATTACTCCTAAAACGACTGGACCGATTTGATGAATCCTACATATACTTGTTTGAACTAAAAAAACCGGTTAAGTGCGTGTCGGACCCGCGCACTGAGGGTTCCGTGCCACCCTTAACTGAATTCAGGGTCCACTTACTTTCACTTAACGAAAACATCACAATATATTATAACAGCAAAAATAACTTTGTTTTTCATAGTGTTTGTATGAAAGACAAAGTTATATTTGCGGTTGATAAAAATGTGCAATATCTCAAAAACTACTGGTTCGATCTCCTTCAAACCATTTTCGTTGCAAGTTATGGTTGAGATCTACATCATATATTTTTTTCAAAATTTTCACTTTCTTAGTTCAAAAGTTAGATGGGGGGGGACGCCCATTTTACCACTTTGGAAGCGTCTATATCTCAAACCTTACACTTTTAGAAAAAATGGTTTTAAAAACCTCAACATCATTTTCAAAGACCTATCCAAAGACACCCCACACGCATAGGTTTGAGTAAAAAAAAAATTTTAGGTTTTAGTTTCATGTATGGGAGCCCCCCCTTAAATATTATTTTTTCTTACTTTTTGTATCTGAATCGGAAAGCGGTAAACAAGATACACCTACTTACCAAGTTTCAGCTATGTGATGCTTATAGTTTCAGAATAAAGTGGCTGTGACATACGGACGGACAGACAGACAGACAGACAGACAGACTTGACGAAACTATAAGGGTTCCGTTTTTTGCCATTCGGCTACGGAACCCTAGATAGAATCATCTCGCTATGACTTCTCGAGAAATAAGTACGTGGACAAAAATACAAACATAATGTATTCATTTAATAAAACACAATTTACGGATAATTTATTTGATTTTGTATTCACTAAATAAATAATTTATAAATTTTGCACACGTTTGGAAGTCATAATAGATCAACATACTTAAATTTTATCCAATTTTAACGATATCAATTATCATACATACAGGTCGAATTAATTAACTCCTGAGTTGTTATAACTAAGTACGTATATTACTGTGATAGCTCTTTAAGTAACCAGTTATCAATTCTAAATATGGGATTATTAGTGTTCATGTGCAAGTTTTACATCCTTTGCTTTTCCAACAAAATATTTCATATCTCACAAAATAGCGATCCTGTAATGTATGGTAACGGTCTCATTCAATAAAACGAAGACAATTACAAAAATCATACCACCATTGCCCCGTATGTGAAATAAGAATTATTTACAATGGGGTCCATGCCCTCCCCGAGATGGGGGAAAGGACTCCTTAATTTTGAAAGAACTCGGCAGAGCCTGATTCCTAGAGCCAAGATGAAGTTATGAACAAAGGTTTTATAGATGTACAAATGCCGTTAAAATACTTAACTTTTCTTGAGCTACAAGTGAATCCATCTGATACCTACTCGTATATTTGCACCTTCCATACATTGGGAAACACTACTTCCTCCGCTAGCACGTTGAAGAGATGGTATGCCAAGCAAAACGCCAAATTAAAAAAAAAGATAACACGGTCGAGTGCAAAGATCGTGCAATCATATTTATGTCATATCAGGTATGGAATTGTGTAAAGCAATCGTATTCATTTGACAGTTCAAAACGTAAGATATGACCTGTCAAACGGCAAAGAACAAAAGGTTTGACAGATCATATCGTACGTTTTGAACTGTCAAATGAATACGATTGCTTTACACAATTACCCCTCAGTCATGATAACTGATAATAAATGGATGATCGGTAAAAGTCGACACTACTAGTCAGCGTCAATCAATAATCCCTCGGTTCATCAGTAGTACGAGTACTTATAACTTTAAATGCCAGTAAACTGACAACAAAACCTATCGAGTAATGGACGCCTTATTCATTTCGTAGTAGCTCGTAGCGTCGTAGCACAAAAACCTAGGTGGGAATTGAATTTAATCAGCTTTTATCAACGCGCTTGCCTGCAATAACGATAGCTAGAAGCCGATTTCCAAAAAAAAACACCTAATCTCACATGTTTTAGGTACTTGATAATGTTTGGGAGTCAGATTGCATGCTGCATATCTCTTAACCCAGTGGTTTCAGCTGTATGTTGATATGTTGATCGATCAGTCAATAAATCAGTTTCTTCTTTTATTTTAGTTCGTTTTGTTTATATATAATTACAAACATGTAATAAACATGATATAAATGTTGGTAGATAAATAAATAAAATATATTTATAGGTGTAAATCGTATGTTAGTGCGCTGCACTGATAAGGTTTTACTTAATTATCCAGGGCGGTCAGAAAACCACACGAGGGTTCGTGCTCGCCCGTGTTTAAAAGGACGATACCTACGAGTACTTGCATAAATATTGCAATTCGCAATCCCACCCGTAGTCCGTGTCTTTAGACCCAATTCCCGGCAGCTCTCGATAAAACTAATATTAATCTTACGGGTCCCTTTCTTCATATAATAGTACCATCAACTTATCTGAAGAATGGCCAAAAATGGAACTACAGATGTCACTTTGAAAACGTCATTGCTGCCGGTAAAAGTCAGTGTTACCATTATTGTTATTCAATTAATTAATTGTCATACCAAACACCTATTTCCATTTGATATGTAAAATATTACTATGGCAGTTTATATCTTGGAACTTCATATTTTGATTGAAGAACAATTGAATGGTCAACATCTCAATTATCTTTAGCCCTAAGGTTTTATGTGGTAGAGAATACCATTCAGCGTTAATTCCACCATATCTTGTGCAATAAAGTTAAATATACATGTTTATATTATTTGATCATGTCTTACGGCGATATAAAAAAGCTAGAAATGTTTATTTTTGTAAAAAGCGGCAACCCTTTTCGATCGTGGCGCCATGCTGTCATTCTTCAGATAACTTGGTAAGTCTATCTCGTATTACTTACTTTTACAACGTTAGTACCTACATCAACGCATTCGCAAACGAGAATGTTACCTAATTGTTACTTTAATTTAACCGTAACTATAACCTAACTCAAATTATCGTGCAACCCACATAAAAGTAGAAAAAAACATCCACACCAAAATTAAATAAATGTCAATTAAGCACATAGCTTAACTTAATTTGTATGAAAGTACTGTAGTCCAGCAGGCTTAGACTATTAGCAAATGATTAATACCGGTGGTCATCAGTGGTTCACATCGCCATAGCAAAACTATGAAGAGAGCTTTTTGACAGAACGTTAACAAAAAGTACGTCCAACGATTGGCGGCTGGTAGTGTCAACAAGTTAATTCTAGGAGGTAAATAAAGCTTTTAATAAGTATTTTTTTAAAAATTAGGGCTTTGATTTTTTTAACTATAGCACATGTACCTACTATCAATTTCTTCTCCTCAAATGCTCCTAAACCTAATTTCTAAGACAAAGCACGTCGTTAATATTAATCCCACCCCTCTAAAACAATCGTGTCGAGATGTTTAGAGACGCTAATGCATTTTTAAATTTAATACCGCATCGGGGTCGTTCGTAACTCGAGCCTCGGGCTAACAGAGTGACGGAAGCCGCGAATTAAGCTTCACCACCTATGAATGTATTTAATCTAAACACATTAACTAATTAAAATCGTAGATCATATTCGATTCTGAAAAAAATACTGGGAATATGTACGCGTTGATGGAAGTCAGTTAGGCTATACAGGGTGACTTTGCTAGGTCTTGCCTAATTATAGGACTTGAATCAGACCATCAATACATACAATTTTGACTATGGAGTCATAGTCGAATGCTTGAATAAAATTTTAGATGCCCAATACAAATAAGTTGTCTACATTGATGATAATATAATTATGAAGGTACGAAATAAACAATTATTAACAGTTTGTATACTGACATCGAAGCAATAAGTTACGTTTTATTCAAAATCGAATTTATGGTAAACTAATTATTGAAATAAATAGGTACCCATAACTTGATCACTATTATAGCTAGGTTCAGGTTACAAGCCAATTTCATGTACACAGCGATTCACCTAATATCCACAACAAAGCTAAGGGTGCATGTATAGGTACAAAATGCTAATGCATTTTTATTTTAGTGTAGTTAAGAGTTAAGCTCCCCACAGTAAGAAAAGCCTTAGGCTTCGATAAAAATACGGGATGAACTGATCCAAATTTGTAAGACCTCATCCGAGCGTACATTTCATTACATTAAAAAAAATCAAAACAACCCTAAGGGTGGCAGATTGTAATAATAACCTAAGTAATTTAAATTGTTTATCTTGAGCCACCGTTGAGTCGTGTTTCTATTTCCTTCTTGATGGAGCCCGGAAAAACTGTCGAATAAGTGAAATTAGGTCATACTTTCTATAACTATTAGATCCTACTAATCCTATCCACTTGATACATCAATAACAATTAAATATGTTCATGAACATGGAAAATTCCACGGAATAATCAGCCAAGGGAGAGTGTTGTTAGTATGGTTCCGAATAAAGTTGTCTAAGTAGTGTTTATTTAAGAAACACGTAGGTACATAAAACATACATACTACAAAGGTACTAACGGTTCCCGGATAAAAAAGATAAACTCCGTTACATGTGGTGTTAAAATAGTTTATCTTCCAATCCAATTTAATTATTCGTGTGGGCACTTTGTGTGCTATGACAGATTACCTTGGACCAATAAAAGCAGAATTGTGTTATTTATCATATGTGTGGATTAGGTACGCTAAAGATCTCTCGCGCCTAACCACTTTTCAATGAAAATCGCTTGCACTCACGAAGTCACGACACAAAAACAGGCGTCACTTCTAAACAAAAGACGACACGAGGTGCAAGAGATTTTTTGGCTTTTAAGGTGTGAGAGACCGCGCCTATTAGGGTGTAAAAATAAAACTGCAGTAAGTAATAGACGACGCACGCCTGCACTCACTGATTCGAAAATCGATACGGCTTACGATACGAATAGCGAAGACGAAGCACGGCGATAGCGCCTTAGCCCTGCCCGGGGCCTTAAAAGCTTTTATATTTCTTTCAACAATAATACTTTGTAATACCGCTCGGAAGTATGCAAAAATATTCAATTTTTATTTGCCGCGGTAATATTTTTACCGGGTCGGAACGCCGCGGGCGTAAGCTTGGATCTTCTCGGTCGAGCTGCGGCGAAGCACATTACGTCTAAAGGAGGTGACGTTCGACGTCAATGTATAAATCTCTTTCCGCATTAATTCCGCCATGAGTTTTTACGATTAAGTCACTATGGGGCATACTTCTTCTAACAGAAGGAAAATATGTTCTACATCACAATCAAGTTACAAGAGCGAATTCGTTTCGAAGTTGAAACAGATAAGGTAGAGTTATCGAAACACACTGTATTATAAATTAAGTTTTGCTAAGATTCCACAATCGTAGCACTTTCTCCTGTTCTTCCACAGGTATAAATAAATAATAAAAATCGTAAATTGTATCAGTTAGTAATGTGTAATATGCACATTAGGATATTAAGATTGTCATTGGTCGCAATCTAATCAAAAATTTTTAGTTGAATAAAGCTTTTAACAATCAATGCATAATCAACTCTTAAAATAAAATATATAGACATCTACAGAAATTTAGAAAAAAACTATTTTCTAATTGGAACTTCCAAAACCACCCTTTTCCGACATTTCTTAATAATGTAACATTTTTCAGGCGTCGGCGGCGTAGGCGCAAACCCGGCAGGGGCGTACGCAGGACTTTACGGGGGGTACGCAGCGGCGGCCCTCGCGGGCCTCGCGGGGCCCCCTCCCAAGCGCAAGCGCAGACACCGTACTATCTTCACGGAGGAACAGCTGGAGCAGCTGGAAAGCACCTTCGATAAAACACACTACCCCGATGTGGTGCTAAGAGAACAACTCGCGTTGCGGGTTGATCTGAAGGAGGAGAGAGTAGAGGTATGTGACATATTATTAACTTTGAGAAGGGTAGGTAGTGCCTTAGCACTTCGCTTGGCTCGGTTTTGGCGGAGGCCACTCCTATGGCCCCAAATACACTTATGACTTAGATAGGTACGCGCCGACCGCCGTCTAACATTATTGGAAAAGGAAGTACATTCTTAAAGTAAGGGAACCTAAAAATTTTCAAGTCATTAGATGCTATTTTTATACTCAATTTATTCCTATTTACAATGTTACACGTTTTATTATTTCAGTACATATTTTAGTGGATTAGGTTTAGTAAAGTAAAGTTCTAAACTTTTCTCTCTTTTTACGGGATCTCACTGCGTATTTGAAATAAAATTAATAGGTTTTGATAGACGTCCCTTTTTTTATTTATTCAAAAAAGATACGTGTATTTTCCTTACTCTACTCCTCCAAACTAACTGCTGCGCACTTTGTCGGCAGTCACTCTCGTGAAATATTCGACTTATAATTAGGTAGCTTATTGTATTCTAGACATGCATCTTATACATACATGCAAGCTCGAGGCAGAACTAATCAACGTATGGATTTATCAATAGAAAATCAACGTTTATCAATAACAAAGACAAGTTTTTATGAATGAATTAAATCTAAGGTTTTAGGAGCCTCTTGTGAGAGGTTCTCGCCACGTTTACTCTTTTGTACAAAAACGTGAAAAGTCCGTTGAAATCAAAACAAAAATCTGCCATATTAATTAATATCGGAATAAGGGCGAAGTATTTTTTTGCTATGAATACTTATATTGAGAGTAACAATAATAGGGTAAGGTAACATGCAGAAGAAATAAAACAAACCCAATAACTGAGACAATGGAATGAATAAAAATCTGATGGCAACATACTTTCCAAATCCACTTATTTCGTAATCAGAACACAATAACAGAAATTGAGGTTTCATCGTTTTGTTGTGCAAAACCTTTAGGGCTTCAATGTTCCTTTTCACTTGATTTTATTTATGAAACCATTTTCTTTTCATCGTTTTTGTCATGCGGTACAGTGCCTTGCAGTATTAACATTAAACACTCATTTTCAGGCTACAAAAAAAACGTCTATTTCATAAAGGATTAAATCGAAAATAACTATGGTGGATGAAATTGCCCATAACTATGGCGATGAATATATCGACATATCGATTATTTCACAATACGCTTCGCATTTTACGCTTTTCTTATAAGGATGAACATACAGGATAAAAATTATGTAGGTACGGTACTAGGTACACTAACTCAGGAGGCCGATTCTTGGATGATCGAACTTTATCGAAAAAATCAAGTAATATATCCACGTAAAAAAAACTACCGCACTAAAGAAATCAAAATGCATAGAAATAGTGACCCGGATAAAGCAATAACTGTATTTTCTTTGAACAAGAAAATTCGATCGGTGAACTTTTTTCGTATACGAGCTGCATGAGAATTGGCCTCCTGAAAACCTGGGGATGTAAAAATACCCATTTTTCTATCACTATTTGGGTCCCTCCCTTTACGCCCTTGCTTTATACTTATTATTTTTTCTACGATTAAGTTCAAAATTTTTAAGTAGCTACTGGCGGACCCTTGAGCAAATAATGACTTAACATTTTTGAACTCGAGTGTCGATGTGGGTGGCCCGAAATGAGGGCATTTGAATTCTTACTCGACATTTATCTTTAACTATTTGCAAACAATATTTTTGACGAAGATAATGCATGTAACAATATTGTACATTCGATCATTCCCAGTGTCTGACGTTGTCGATTCCAATTACGAGTAGGTCACACTTCAAGAAAGTCAACTATAAACAATTGTAAACATTAACAATTAAGATAATAAATAAAATATCTGGATGCTGTGTAAGTTATAAAACCTCCGGTATTCTTTACTACTTATGACTATATGCAGATGGTCTAATGCTTCCTTCGGAAAATTTTGCATAAAGTTCACACATAAGGGCGCTTCTGAATTCGTATTTCGCAAAATTTGTAGTTTGATCGTCTTGGTACTTGTGTGGCAGGTTTCGCACACATCCGAATCCGATTTCTTTGTTTTGTTTCTTTTTGAACGGATACGGATGACTTAGAAAGCGCCTGTTCTGCACCCATAAACCGAATATCCCCGAACTTGTCCGTTAAACCGTAGTATTTGTACTCGTAAGCTGTCTCGGCCGGCTGCCGAGTGCCCTTAGCACACAATCTCGTGAAAGTATCGTGTTTGGGCTACCGTGCTGCGGACGGTGTGTGCTGACCACTCGGCGCGCGCCACCCAGAACGGCTGTTTGCCTTCACGCCCACATTGGGATGACCGAGTTTTTCTGCAAGATATTCACCAATGCGCGGAAAGTTCATCAATTCGTTATACCTTACTATATTAGATATTAGTACATTTTACATCGCAACGCCTCACTTGTATGTATGAGGTGGGAGCACTGAAGTATCATACATATCACATACTTGTATCGGCACTTCTGACGTTATCGTGCGTGACGTATGAATATTAATTCATTAATATTATACAGCGTGTGGAATGTAATAGAATATAAAATGCTTTAACTCAGAGATATAGTAATCCAAAGTTATAATCCCTAGTCAATGTATATCAAAATCAAAATTTCAAAAAAAAAAACAAAAAAAAAACAAAATTCAAAATCTTTATTTCAATTTAGGTCATGAAATGACACTTATGAACGTCAAAATATACAGTGAAAAAAATAAAAATAAATGTGCCCTGAAAGGGCCGAAACATGTCTCCTTATCTTTTGGGCCCTACCAGCGCTTCGAGACAGAACACAGACAATTAGGCAAGTGCTGAGAAGAAACGCCGGAACAAACTCAGTCACCACTAGCTGCCGTAAAATCAAAATCATCAAAGGTAAGTACATCAGTCGGTGCAGGCTGGACGGACCACACATTCGTGTCGTTTAGATAGTCTTGAACCTTATAATAGCCTTTAGACATAAGCGTGTTTATAACGTGTTTCTTAAATCGATGTTAACACGTTCCGGGACAGTGCCCGCCTACAGGCGTGAAAACAATAAAACATCTATTGTGTCTGGAGTAGTGTCCCGGAACGTGTTAAGTTCCATGACTGGACACATTTGTTTGCAATACTTACATTGCAGGTTCGATTTTTATGTTACAAAATAAATATTATAATAAATCAAAAGCATTTAAAATTGAATGAATGAATGAATGAATGAATGACTTTATTCGACACAAATGAAAAAAAACAGAAAATAAAATACAATAAAAAGAAGAAAAAACAATTTGTGTCGAAAAGGTGGCTCAGCAAAATTCGTGACAGCGCGAGGCATGTCACGATACTGGTATTCTGCGGGAACCCTTTTGAATAAGTTTGAACACATAAATTGAATTTAAAAACAAAAATAAACAAATTAAATAAAATATATAAAAAACAACAATATCATTAACATTCCCTTGATAGCATTAAAAAAAAATATTACTGGTTACTGAAAATGCCTATATTAAAAATTTTTGCTCCTATTACAGGCCACATCCTGTTTATTAATATTAATATGTCATTAATATTTCACCAATTATTGTCTTGTTTTCGAAGTAAGGTTTTTTTCCCTTGTGTTACGAATACCAGACAACGCGTATGACCATAAATCTTTTATTTTAAAATTACGGCACTTTACAATTAACAAGTGCTTTATAATCCCTTAATAATGAGACATATATTGCTTATGATACGGTAATAGATAGTACCTTTACTACCTATACAGAGTGTAAAAAAGTACGAGCCAAATTCAAGGAGTAGTTAAGAGTCGAGTCAAGAAAAATTAAAAATATAATGTTTCATGCAATTTTTTTTAATACTTTATACATAAAAGTTAACGTCCATACATTCACCTCATCAAAATAATCAAAGATACTTCTTGTAGCGTTCCTCGCTTTATCGGGCTGATCTCAAGGATATAATGGAGGACTACATCGGAGGGGAACTATTACGTCACTATAACAATTTAAACCAGAAAAGCGACGGTGTTTGTTGTTACGTAGTCCAACAAATGAATCAATACATTCCTGTGGTAAATAAATAGACTAGAATATAGACTAGAATATTTAATTTTCTTAAAATATATTTAAATATATTTTTCCTTTATTCTAAACTCGAATGACAACCTCCCCCTTGAATTTGGATCGTACTTTTTTTAAACCCTGTATAGCAGCTGCGAAACGCTTGAAGAATTAGTTTTTGAGCAATGTAGCTTCATACTTTAAGGAGGCAAAAGCACGCATGTCAAGAAAAAGATAAGCTAAAATATACTCATCTAAACATTAGTGTGCTTTCCATAATTTCGAAACAAATATTTTCGCGCCCACCTAAATCATTTTCAATATTTTTGACAACATAAAATCAGCAAGTGGCAATAAACACTCACAAAGATTAACATTGTGTTGTTAACTTTAACGACTTTATAAGGCTTAGAAGCCGTGCACACCAGAATTGCTTAAATGTAAACTTTTTATTAAGGAATCCATAGTAAATCGGAGCTCTAAAGAAGTTTTCAAGCGCACAGTAATTTAGCTGAGGGCGAATAAAAAGGGCCATGGGTGTGGGTGTGTTGGTGGCGAGAATTAATCTGAGTTAATTAAATTTGATTTATTTATGCCTCGGCCGTCGGCGATAAAAGCACAACATTACGACTAATTAAAGCTACTTTTACGTCTTTCCTAGTTAGGTAAGAGTTTTAATGAGATTCCGATTTGTTTGAAGAAACGGTTTATTATATTATATCATTATTTTATTTAGATGCCTTTTTTTTTCAAAATTTATAAATGTTAACACTCAAATGCTGTATTTATTTCATTTATACAAATCAGATACCGATTATGCAATGTAATACTAGTTACTCGCCAAACAACATAATCAATCTTCTTTTAACTAAATATAATAGTTCTTTAAATGTTTCTTATTTTTGACGATACATTATTCGTACCCCTACGCCACCAACTACACCTACACAATGGAATATTTAATTTTTAAAGTTACAAAAAGTATTTTGTTATTCTTTTGTCAAGATTTCACATTCTTTAGTGATGTGCACTAGCCACGTTTTCGTTTGAAGTAGTGTTTATTTGCGGGTTCTTGGCGGTGGCGGGGAAAAAGCTCGTTTTTGCGAACACAAGCACACACTCACACACCCCGTATTTGTTCAGCGCCAATTGGATGATGAATTATTAAAGTGCCGTTGTTTAGCGCGCATTGCACAACACTTGCCGAAAATCCTGGTTCCTACTTTATTTTGACTGCCCTACATGCCAAGTAATATTGAATATAATTTTACAAAGGAAGACTTTTTTTCGTATCCTTAATCATCAAATACTCAACACAACGGCAATTAGAAGTACAAATTTCGAATGACTTTATAGTAGCCAACTTTCTAATTACGATATACCTAATTGCTTCCAATATTTTCATGTAGCAGGTGAGGTAGGTAATATAATTTGCTATTATTCTTTCCTTACACTTCGTTAACGAATGAGGTGAAGTTCTAAAGTAATCAAATCTAATAAGCCACAGGCTCCCGTTCCATTCCATGTGTTTGTAAAATATTATATTAATTCTAACATTTTACCGGCTTCAGGGCGATTAAAAAATCACACTTAAGGCTTCGCTCTGTGGCGCTCGCAAACGTAGCGGCGAACTTTATTAAAATTTGATAAATTGCCATTTATCAGGATTCCTTGCTTTCGTACTCCTTAATTATGTTTCGCGGTTACAAGCGTAATTACGATTTTCAGCTTTATTGCAAACGGTTAACCTTTTTATTACTCTGCAGTTAAATAGTCCAGTAACGTTAATCACCGGTCACACGTCTTAACCCTTTAACTTAACATTGAGACATGCGCATTTTTCTTCACCTCGTCACTGAGTCTTTGGGATTTATCCCCATTATTTATCTGGATCGTGTTTGTATTTCTACTATCTATTTAGATTTTTGTATTATAAAATTTATCATTTGTCATCGTAGATGTGAAATAAAGATTTATCAAATAACAATAGCTCCGTCAGAGATATTTTAATGAGTTGCAGAACATCGGCTTCGGTAAATATTTTACATGGAGACGGTTGTGCAAACTCAAGACCCATTGTCTTCCTGGGCTCCCAACTCTTTGCTCAATTTATTATTTATACAATTTACCGTCTGAATCGAGTGATGCCAGCTTTAATTCTCAGTTGAATATGAGCGAGTGTCTATTTCTTGACTTAAATTGTATTTGTTTATTTGAAAAATGTATTTTCAGCAGTTATAATTAGTGAATCGTAAAAAGCAACTGTCGTTTTAAAATTGGGACACAAAGGTGATTCTATGTTTTATAGTTTTTGATAACGTCATATTTTTTTATTTGATTTTTAGCTACGTTGTCTCTAAACTACATCAGACGCGGCACAGACAGAGAGTTCTATGACATATTTGAGACATAGACATAGTCTATGCCGCGTCTGATCTAGTCTGACGATATTAAATAATTTTCGCAAAGATTTCATTATTTATTATTCAAATAACTATTTAAGAAAATCAATTCGATAATTACGGCGTACAAAATCCTCAACGCCATGAAATAATTCAGGCTTATGAACGTACCTTATACAAAATCTCTAAGCAAAAGTACTTCCCACGAGGTGGTATAACAAGCGCGGGTTGTCAACTCGCCGTCCGGGCCCCGAGGCCTCGGGTGGCGCCGGCCCTGTCAATGTTGATCTTATTGTGAACGTTGTCTGATTAAATCTCCGCGGCTTATTTCATTCCGCTTGTGGCTTGTTTTCCTTTGTCATCCCTAATTAAAACATAATAGAGTGTTAATTTAAGTCAGCGGTAGGGTTTCGGAGATACAAAATTAAACGAGCTTAGTTTTACCCGCCCCTCTTTTGTTGAGATTGTACATGATAGGTTTGTTACGGAGCTGTTTTTAATTTGTTTCTTGGTGAGATTAATTAATTTTCTTATGGTTTCTTTTCGAATTTGTTGGTGGATTGGTCTCGTTTACACTGAATCGGTGGGTTTGGCTAAACTACGTAATGGATTTTAATATTTTTAACACTCAGTGTTATTTTTAATCTTTAAGATTAAATAAACGGTAATAATAAACTTCACGGTGGCTCGGTTGGTAAAAGCATTGGCCTGATTCGCCAGAGGTCATGGGTTCTCAAATCCCACTCGTGCGGAATTTTTGGTTCCTTATTTTATCTTATACTAAGTGGATTTATAAATCGAGAACGGGTGGACCGATTCTCATTATTTTTACTTTGTTGGATTTATCTTGGTCCCAAAAACGGGGCCAGGGCGGGACGTCGTCTCAAGTTAAGTGTAACTCATTTATGTGTAGGTATTCGTAGGTTAGATATGTTAGATAGCCCCGGACAGATAGCCCAAATCGTCACGCGATGGATACCAGCAGATATCGCCGCAGGGGCAGACCCAGAAAGCGCTGGTGTGACGATTTGTTTAGTTTTGCTAAGGATTGGGAGTCGTTGGCCATGCATAGAGATAGGTGGAAGAGCTTGGGGTAGACCTTAGCCAGCAGTGGGATGATATAGGTTAAAAAAAATAATCGTAGGTTGTATCGTGAATGCACTGAGCAAGTGTAGCATAGATAGTAATTTCAATTTAGCTCTAAATTTGCCGGTTTAGTTTCTTGAAGTGGATCTATAGGCAAACAGTTTTGTAAATGCTTATTTCCTTTCCAATTAAAGTCGTATCCTTGATCTATTCTAGTATATAAAGGGTCTGCTTTCAGTCTCTGTCACCAATATTTTTGTGCCACGCTGTCAAAGGTAGGTAATACAATGGGTAATACCCGTTGCATTCACGCTTCGGCTCGCTAAAATAATTGGATGATCCAGCCAGCTTGCAAAGGACCGACAAACTGGAGGACCGAGCCGTAGTACGATTGTTAAAATGCAATCTTTTACCGGTATAGGAAGTAATATTTTGTAATGTCCGCTCCTATGAATAAATATGCACCAGACAACCCAGCAATTGTCATGGTTTCGAAGTAAGGAATTTTCTTCCTTGTGTTAGGAATACCAGACAACGATTATGACTTAAATACAACATCCTTGACTTAATTACAAATGTTCGTGCTCATCACATCATTAGCCTCTTGCGGGATTCGACCCCGCGACTACTGGCATAGTATGTAGTCAGGAGCGTTTTAATCATATCCACTATCTACTGTACACCAAACGTGACAACGTGACGTGGTCTCCTCTTGACTCCAAACTAATTATGTGATATGACAAAGTGGCAAAGAATTGAGTAGATGATTCTAGCCACATTGCGAGCGCACCCAAAAGAAGCCTGCTGACTCCAGTGAGTTTAAAACTGGTGTGATTCAGAGTACAAGATCAGAAAAAAATAGAATAAAGGGCTCTATTCCACAAGGAAGCGTTCTTGGGTGCATTCTGTTTTTAATTTACATAAATAGTATTACCACGATATTACCCGAAAACTGTTTCTTATTCGCTGACGACATTTCAATAATGATACCTTGTTCCAATGTTAATGAACTCAAAGAAAAACTAAATGCAACTCTAGATAAAATTATACATTACCTACATTACCATAACCTAACTCTAAACTTTAAATAAACAAAATTAATACAATTCAAGCCACACCAAAAAACAACCCCTTAAAATTCAATATAATTACAACGGCACAACCTTGGAACATGTTAACACGGCTACACTACTAGGATTAGATATTGACACCCATTTAGATTGAAAATCACACATACAAAAACTTAAAAATAAATTGTCATCATTTACATATGCCCTTTATAATCTAAAGAAGGTAACGAATTTGGAAACTGCCCTCTCAGCCTATTACGCATACGCACACTCAAGGCTCACGTATGGTATCGTCTTATGGGGTAATTCTACCGAAATTGAGACCATAGCGGTCCTCCAAAAAAGATGCATCAGAATTCTTAGCGAGATAGACCAATATGAGTCTTGTAGACCTCACTTTAGGCAATATTCAATAATGACAATAACATGCATTTATATCTATGAGTCCTGTAAATTCATAAAAAAGTACCCCAATCTATATTCTCCAGTCAAAAACACACATCAAAAGAGAAATAATAGGGGTAAAAATAAGTTCAAAACACAATTCTCAAAATTGAAATTTATAACAAATGGCCCACATTCAATGTTGATAAAAATATATAACCATATACCAAATGATATTAGGGACATAGAAACAGTGACAATTTTTTTAAAGAGACTACGTAGTTTTCTGCTGAATAAGTGCTATTATGACCTAAGCGAGTTTTTTAATGATAATGAAATAAATAATTGATTTTAAATTTACTAATGTTTATCTAATTAATTAATTTGCTGACACTGTATAGTATTTTATGGAATATTATATGTATGTAATTGACAATAATCTATTTTTAATGTATAATTTGATGTAAGTGGCTATTGAATGAATTTAATATAAAAAATGTAATTGCTGTGCCCCTACGGGGTGCTACATTGTACTTATAAGACCTTGTACCAATTTTTAACTGTGTGTACAACAATGTAGTATGCAATAAAGCTGAATCTGAATCTGTGAGTTTACTACTACGTATAGAGAAGCTATGCCAAGTAAAAAATGTGTCGCAAAACGACGACAAGATTGTGACGTTTTCTTTGAAAATTTTAATTTCGAATTCATGATTTGTACTACGAGTTGATGACCCGGTCATCAATTCATGTAGCACAAAATTTGTTCGTGATGTCAGTTCCATACGCTAGTAATAGTAGTTCAATGGCTGACTCAGACGTTTTATTTTCGGGTTTTAATCCCTAGAAAAAGCTCGCTCTTACTAAGAAGTAGAAGTCACGACTTCTGCTCTTCTTCTGCTGTGCACGCATATTCCAAAGGCGATGAGTTAATAACCTTTCTTAAATAAATAAAATAAGGTAAAAACCCTATGAAAACCACCGCTCTGGATCTGTAACTTTTCCTCAGAAAAGTACCTACATCAAATAAGTATAAATATGTTACCCTTTCAACTCAATTTGATATCACCGGCGCTGAGAGATGAGTTTGGCCTAACCTACCCATGTCTACCTTTTTGAGACGTGTAGAATCACGGGGAATGAATGTTGACATAGGTCCAAAATACTAACCCGAAAATACATGAAGTTAACGATTCGCAATTATGTGTACATAGCGCTGACCTTTGAATGTAGCCTCACCATCGAAGCCATTAATGGAGTTTGTACCGACAAGGCACCGGCCTCACAGATGCACGAATTCAGAATTTTTGCTTAATTTGGTTAAGCTTTTTAAAATAATACAAGTTTTTTCCGATCATGCAAATTGTTTCTGCTATTTTTTTTTCAACATAAAAAAAAAATCAAATTTCTAAGGTGAAATAAAAAATCGGCAGTCTTCAATCTATGTGACAGCTGTTAGTTAACCCTTGTCATGCCGCGTCTCCTTTCGTCGCAATCGTATCGCAGCCTGCAGCGGCAGTCGGCGAAATGACACTGGCCGCTTCAGGCGCCGTCTGAAAAAGAAAAAGTGGGCGTGGCGCTCCGCCCAGCCCGCTTTCTGTCATCCGCCACCCCTACAGGACACTTATCTCGTAATAGGTAGCTATAAAACAGATACATTCACGTGTTACTAAGTAATAAAGCGACGCCATTTTGTCTCCGCTCCAACTTCCTCCAGCAATAACGGCTTTATGAGCTGAGCTCCGATACGACGTGAAGTGATCAAAGGCTGCCTGTTTCATTTTACGCTTGTTGCTCCTCTTTTGTAATAATAGCGATCTGTTTATCATCGTACTATTTTTATTGAAGAGTGAACAGTAGAAACGTGTCTTATTGCATAGTGGTACATATAATAAATATTCGTAGGTATGCAAGGAAGGGGGAAAAAGCATATTTTATCGTCCTGTGTATTGTTTAGATTCTAAGCACAATAAAATACTTGCTTATGGGATAACTATGAGTAATAATCGTTATTCCTCATCTAAGAATAGTACATAGTTTGCAAACCATCTGAAACTCACTCAAAACTATCCACATTAGTAAAGGTGATTTAATATTCATTTGTAGGTTATGTAAACCTAGGCTATTAAGAGTACTTATTATGGAAAACCATAACTAATTCTACAAATACATATTTATTTTTATAACAAAATATCAAGAGAGTAAGAATAATTAACTAAATCACGTAATTGTTACATTACTTAACTACTTAGCCATCCATCCAAATAAACAAATACAAAAGTATATTTTTTTAAATGTCGATTATTTCTCCTAATTTATAAGCAGTCCTCTTGAAATGCTCAATTAGCACAACATAAATGTTATTATTTGATTACTTTCAACGAGGCGCCCCTACGCGGTCACAACTCGCAGCGGACAGAGTATCACTCTATTATTTATAGACGCGTTCGATACGCAATACAAATTATTGTTTTCAAAGTATAACGTTTAGGGGAGCGTGTTTGCAGAACGACCCTCGGGGCTCGCTCCCCCGCGACGCCGCCGGAATATGAAGCTTAAGCCTCCAGCTTTAAGTGTTATTTTAGACGGGAGTAATCGCGATAAAATGCTTTTTCGATTTACGTGCGAATCGGGGTCCTATTAAAAGCAATCTTATGACAATTGAATTTCGATTCTGGGTTCGTATTGTGCGGAGATAGGACTTTATGACAGTGTGGCGATGTGAACATGGGTGTTTGCGTGAGGTAATTGATACGAAGTGACAGCGAGGGGCGCAGCCTCGGGCTCCGGCCGAGTGGAGCGGTGTTTTGACATTAAGGGAAAAGAGATGGGTGTGATTTGAAGTGGCCTTTGTGGAATTATAGTCGCGGACGGCGTCTTTAATATTTGCTAATGCATCCGCTAATGGGGTGATGGAACACGACAGGTGTGACGGCTCACGGCTCACGGCAGACAGACACGGAGTAATCCTAATTGGGAGGCGCTTTATTACGTTTTGATGTTCGTTAATTAACTCACCTTTTAGACTGGTTTATTACATTGTAGGGGTAGGGGACACCTCTTTTTGATTAATTAACAAAAAAGGTTTTGTTGCACATAGGTATTGGTTTTCATTGACGTTGAGTGGTTTGATTGAATTGCGCAATGCACGTAGAACCGTATCAAATATGTAGGTTTGTACAGCTAACTCGCTGGTTAGGTAACTCTATAGGTAAACCGCGAAATTGAGACCTCGCCTGCGGGGTACAGGGGCGCGGGGGGAGGCGAGAGCGGGGTTTGTGAGAAGTGCGGGCGGCAGGCACATTCTTTTCAAAATTCAGTACGCTCGCTACACAGGTAGCGATAGCATCTGTTGACAGTTGCGGACGCTTTGACAGAAGTACACAAGAGAATACTGTCTGACTGAAGTCTGAAGATGAGTCGCAGTATATTCGGACACAAAATCTATACTATTGTATTTTTTGTCCTGTTTTTTTAATTTCTATTTTACATCATTATCCAGCACCTCAGTTACAATCTTTGGACATGACCTAAAGTTGAAGTACTTTTATATATTCTATGCTAAAGTACAACTGGGGAAGAGAATGCTCTTAGCATTAAGTCCACCGTTTGAACACTGTAAAATAACAGTGTTTTAATAAAGGCTCTAAATATATACGAATATTTTAGAATGAAAAATAGATCTAAATTCAGTGGAATATGAACTAGATATGAATATGAACTAGATATACACTCAAACAAAACAGTCGCAGAAGTTACCAGGGAATGATTTTTTGAAATTTTTAATTTTGCCAAAAATCAATCTTATTTTAAAATTCCATTTTATTTATTGATCAAAAACCACGGCTCTGGATAAAATATTTGGAATTAATTCACTCTCATTGGTGTAATTGTATCGAATCGAATATTTTTTTCCAATATGTTATGCAATGTTATGAAGTGTCGACACTGACGACCACCATTGTGACCACTGACGTCACATATCTTAAGAAATGTCGCGGCAAATTTCGTCTCTTGTGTATCCCCTCCGCCCGCACCCCTTACAGTCCCCGCTCTCGTCTTTCCGCCCGCACCCTTGTACCCCGCAGGCGAAGTCTCAACGAAGCGGTTTACCTATAGCTTACACTGCTTTTAACTAATTCTTTGATAAGGTACCGCAACTATAAGATATTTTGGGGTAATGGGTTAACTAGACTACCTCTAAAAACAAACATTACGTTCTTACTAGCGAATAGTTATTAGTACTTTGTATTAACTACATTCGTAACTATTTATCACTTCAACATGCAGTGCTTCAAATATCAAATTCAGTCAATAACAAATCGAGCATAGGATAACATATCACCTAATACCTATTCAAAAGACGTTGAACATTACGCACGCAAATTAAATAGACATTAAGGTATCAAGGGCGGATCAGGCGGTCCATTAATAAATCAGTTCGCTAAAACCGTAATTGTAATCTCAAACAAGACGGAGGGCTGGTGTTTGTTCTAACAACATTATTACAATAAGTTCCGCGGTCCGCCGCGCCGCACCCGCGCGTTCACACGGCCGCGTTCCTGCGCCAGTGATGCCAATACTGAGGAAAGAAGAAGGATAATCGGCCAATAGACTCCAGGCCGAGAACTTCCCCAATTAAAAAAAGAAGGATAATGTCAGTGTGACAGGTGTGATTTAAAGAATATTCTGATTCCGTTGTAATACTGGTTTTTACTAGTATTTTGTTATGGTACTTAAAAATACTTATTTACCTTGGAAATTACTGAATTCACGGATATTTTTTCAAGGACTTTTTAAAAATACTGAAGACTTTAGTTATTTTCCGTAAATTGACTGAAGAAATAAACAAACCTATGATAAGGCGCATGGTCCTAAGACTTTAAGCCTGTTCCATAAGGAAAACACAAAAAAAACGAATAGTGGTTATAAAAATAATACACCATCTTAGAGTGATGGTTATGTAAGTATTATATTTATTTAAATAATTTTCGCTTTCCATCGCTCCGCACCCGCGCGTTCACACGGGGTCGCGTAGTGATGCCTAGTCTAGCACGGTGAGCCACAGTGCTAGTGCAATGACAGTGTGACAGACGATTGGTATAATCTATACGTGGTGTTAAACCCTTTATTTGTTTATTGTTGCACAAATAAAAGTGTACAAAAGGTGGACTTAATGCCAAAATCATTCTCTCCCAAGTATGCCAAAGTCATACTTTTAGGTCATGCAGAGAGATTGTTAGTGTAATTATTACCGAAAGCACAATAACTTAGCAGATACTTCACAAAATTTACTCGTGTAACTTTTAGGCCTCGCCCTCGATTGAAGTTCGCCTTCCCACTAAAAACATGACGGTGTTCTCATGTGCCAATAGTAAAGTGAACTGTCAGAATAATATTTTTTTATTAGTTTATTATGGTGTATCCATCACCGCCCGGCGGCACAGGCCGGCGACCATGCCGCTGCGACTGCCGCAACCCGGAGAAGCCGCATCGGCTTTTTTCATAGTATCTGAAATAATTGACATATGCCGCCGGCAATGCCGGCGGGCGGTGTTCATGCACCATAAGGTGTACAACAAAGTAGAGTAACAACGAAGAAGTAAGTAAGATGTACCTACCTCTGTAGGCATGATGCTATTTTAAGTATGATTTTAGTTGTTTAATATCTGTCGTACTTTTGTTTATGCAAAACTGACTAAAATCTGAACCTTATTTATAATTCCACGGGCTTTTCAAAGAAGCAAAGTTATCATCCTAACATAAATATTGTATTTAGTAAGACTACCTTAACGAATCAGTGCCTACTTTAAAACCAACGTTTCTGCGAAACCAGTAATCTTTTGGCCTCAATTAAGTAAGAGCTTAAAAATACAGTCGTTATCGAAATCAAGATAAAATCGTTGAGTGTTTTACGGCACTAGCTGAACTTCGGAGGTTGCGAACTCGATACGCATACATAATAAGAGTAGCAACTACCGATTCCCGAACAGCCGGTATTGATTTGCCGCGGATTGTAACTTTTTGTACCGGAGTTTGTCGGATAATGGTTTCTGGGTAGCGAAAAAGAGTTTTCTTAAACCAATGAAACGAAATCAATAACTAGTACCTACTAATAGGTATCATCTCTTGATTTAATACATTTAAATACTATAATTTTGCTGCCATTTTAAATTTTGATACAAAATGTTTTGAAAGAATCAGACCATCATCCAGACCTTTTTCTATAGGTACATTTTCTATCATAACTGAAAACGTCAAAATTGCATTCTCTGACCGGATGATTTATAATATTTTAAGGTGAATAAAGAATATGTGACTTTTATGACACAGTTTGTATTTAATAGTTAGTAATGGGTTAAAGGAGGATAATAATTTTGTGCATAGTCTAAAAAACGATAAATTAAAGGAGATAATTGAAAAACCACTGTCAGTTATTGATGACCTTACCTATGGGCTTTGTTTATTACTAGAATTGTAATCATTCCTTGAGATTTCGTTTATGTCTTTCCAAGGAGAGTTAAATGCTACGCGCTACGGACTACGAATTGCTACGGACAGTTTCGTAGCATCGTAGACAAATACGCCCATAACTTTTTGTTTCTTTATCACTACGTAATGTTATCACGCGTAATGTAACGTTGAATGTTACACGTTTTAATACCACGCATTGTTGGTCGTTACGCATACAGAACCGCAAATATAATAAAAGAGAAGTCGAAAAATATAAAAAAACTTTCCTGGGTTTTAGAAAGTTAAGGTAGACGACTGTTTTGAAATTCAATATTTCGTTACATAATGTCAACACCGTGTCGTTATTTTCGTCTTCAGAATGGTTACAGTGGCAAACACTGGTTTACATTTAAACGGTTATTACATTAAAATAAACTTATAATAGTATTTTGAAATACTTGGATTGTGTGAATGTTATTTTTATTTAATTTACTAGCAAAAAAGACTAGGGCACCTATTCGAAAGCTGATATGTCAATTGTATACATTTCATGAGCCAGGGACCACCTTATTGTTACTTATTACTCCGTTAGTCCACCTACACATTCGCATGCGACAGCGATTAGTATAAACGATACCGACAAGGATGCAAAGAACGATAGTTCTTCATTGTTTCAAGTTTGAATTTCACATGTCGCATACAAATGCGTTTGTGTATAACGTATTATAAACGAACGAGGCAAATTGACTTTTTTAATCGACCACTAAAAGGAGGAGGTTTTCAATTTGCTTTATATTTATTTTTTTGTACATTTGCTATCTCATATCTCAATAATTTTGGACGACTTGAAAACAAAATTTTGTCACATAGACCTTAGTCCCATTGTTACCAAGTCTCTGACTCATGATGGAATTTTAGTGTAATCGAGGAAAACCCTCAAATTTTAAAAGCTCGTATAGTATTTTTTACTACGTGTCTGTACTAGAACCTTAATGTTGACATTTTTTTACCATCCATCGCCATCGACTTGGCCATCTTGAGCATCATCAAAAAAATATTCGGCCTAAAATAGAGATTTATCACTTTATTCTGCATTTTCTTTTTGATGTCGTTTTTTTGTGAAAGTTATGTTTTTTTTGGGTCTGTTATTTGTCTATTTATTCTTGACCGACTCCTTTATCGCTTCGAAATCGTTGAATTGTCTAATAGTTAATTTTTTATGCAAGTCGAATATTGTAAATAATCTTAATATCAGTGAATAAAATTATGTGACTATTTGATTTAAATATATCTTAGTAATAGTCCCCCTAGCCGATTTCGACTACGCTGGCCAGTCACAACGACCGACCGACTGCGCGGGACATATTATAGTGCACAAGTGTGTGCGCAAACACAGGTGCACTCTCTATTCCTTTCACTCTCATAGCCCGATGGGACAGCAATCGGACACGACCGGATAGAGATCAGGCGCAGGACCAACGGCTTAACGTGCTTTCCGAGGCACAGGGGTGAAACACCGCCAACTTCCAAACTCCGGGCTACCCTGAGAATTTCTTAACAGAAAAACTCCGGTACATATTTTTGGCCCGATCTTAGTATTCAACAATGAATTAGCCATGTAAGTTGTGAGTTTTGTGTTTATCTTGTTTAAAAAAAAAACATTAAAAAGGAATGACAAGATTGTTTACAATATTAGACAAGCGAACAAAGACTTACTTTATAGTGGTCTACGGCCCCTGAGCTACATCGATTGGTTATTTAGTGCAATGCTCAAGATGCGGCCACGGGTGACTTGAAGGCGTCGAGGCGTGAGCGCCCCGGGCGCCGCCCACGGCTCATCCTGTCTGCCGCCCGCCCGCCCCGCCTAATAAACACGTCACTAATTAATTACTAAATCTCCGATGGAATTGGGAACTAGTCTTAGTTATTGCGAATGTAATCGAAGGTGAAAGTGTTCATTGGGTAACAAAGGAGAGCTAGGTATGGGAATCGGAATATGTCATTGAAGATGATGTTAGTTAATTTTTAGTTCGTATATATTTTTCAAGTATTTGATTTTATAAGGGACGCAATGTTTAAGAGTTATAAAGTGAAACCTATACAAAAAAACATTGCGTTGACTGCCTTTGCAGAAACAATGTCCGTCAAACAAAAAACATTCACAATACAAGCAAAAACTTTATATTTTCTTTTAGACAATACCAATTCACGCGCGGCTACACGACTAACTTGACGAAACCATACTTCGAGCTCCACCAAGCAACCGAAAGCCGAAACTTGGTCTAATACGAGTTAGTTGAAATTACTTAATCTGTTTAACGATTCAGGGACCCGGGCAAACACCAAGAAACTCGCAGCACAAATTTACAATACGGTTTAGCTCTCAATAAAGGATGGTGCTTGGCTTCAATAGGGGCGGTAGGTAACGTATGCACGGCGCTGCAAGGCCACAATGGAATTTGGGCAATCTCCCTTTGGTTTTAAAACAATAGCCGTATCGAGCGGTCGGGCCGCTGGGACTTGCTTAGTAGATTAATTTGGAATTGTATGCTGAATTCACAATACCGACTCGTGTTGTGGATTCATTGATTGAATTGATATGTATTCGGGTTACATCAATCAGCATTAAAGAGGTTGTGTACACACACCCAGCAATAGGGAAATAGTGAACTACCGTTTTCTGTTTAAAGAAATTTCGATTGCTGTACTATTATATTTTCTGTGCTATAAGTATAGGAGGATAATGTAATACACATTTTTATTGGAATTCTTCACCTTCAAAGGTTCTGTTCATGACATTCATACTTCAACACTAACCCGAGCTATTGTGATGCGTATCTTGCTCATTCACTCGGCTGCCGTCCATTGATGGCTTAACTTGAGGGCTTTATTTCGATTCGGGCGCTGATTGCCAACGAAAACAGCAAACGAGTTAAGCCAAACACAATGTGCCGCAAAAGGCTCGGCTAATCTCATTGCGGGCAAACAATCGAAGACGATGCCGCCCCCCCGTCTGCCAGTGGCGGTCATATTTGCCGCCCGAGCGGGCCAGAATGGGCCCGCCAAGTGAGAAAACACTCTCATTCGTTTAGCAGAAGTTAATGGGGCTTTTGTGGCCCGCCCGACTCTTGTAATGCAATTAACTCCGACAATGGCCGTATCGCTTACGAATTAATTTTAAAGCGAGCTTTAATACTGCGATCCGAGCGGACTGGGAATGACAATGAGTTTTTTTCAAAAGTTTGCTTCTAAATTTACAAAAGGACATACTCTAGGACTTAATAAATAAATGTAAAAGTAAAATAATTATACACTCACTTGTTTTAACTGTATGGTAACTGCCAAATTTTATTTTATATAGTTGGCTTGTATGTAAAATAATTAAATATATATGATGTTAAAGTTCCTATATTGATTAAGTAGGTAATTGTTGCGCGAAGTAGTGCTCTCTGTCTGGGTGTCCACGGAAGACCAGCGTCGTGGCATTCCTAAAATGCTGCGACACATGCTAAGTGGCCCACCCTTTCAGTATCTTATTTATGTGTATTTAAATATAAGTAACCTCTTTTTGTGATACTGAATAAACATGTTTTCTTTCTTTCTTTTTGCTGGTTAAAGAATTTTATGACGATGTCATTTTGTTGAAATAATTTAAGTTCTCTATCTATTAGGTGAAGGAATTTACTTGTGTGTAACGTGACTGAAAAATATTTAAATCAACTAAATAAACAGAGACTCTGACTCTGATTTGTATTGCTATCGCTACACTTACTTGAATCGTATAATTTTACAAAGATATTTGCTAGTAATTTCTCGACGTTCTGGCTGAGTGGCACTTGCCCGTCTTAGGTTATAATTCTCATAAATGCAACGCGAAAGTTAAAAATCTTTCATCGCAAAAGGGCTACAAAACAAAGAATAAACAAAGTATATAAAATATCCGGAATTTAAATTTTCCCGGTAGCCATACTTATATCGGCTGTATCGAACTTATTGCATTTACGAGCGAAATAATAAATTGCAATTTTGTTCATACAGTACAAATCAAATATGAAACCAGCAAGTTTCTGAATTGGATGATGTATAAAGGAGCCGTCTTTATTGTGATGTTTCTATATTGTCCACTGTCAATCGGCCGTCAGGCGTGAGGCGATGGACCTTGGAAGCGAGTGGTCCTTATTGGGTTGTAGTTTGTACTTTGTGTGGGTAACATCGACCATCGACCACCCGCAGTGGCGGCCACTTGTGTCCGAGCACTCGAGTGGAAGCACCGGCCTACCCAGAAACATCAATGGTTACTCCAACACACAACTGTTTTTTGTGACGCGTATTGATCCGGTAGCTAGGTCGCTCGTAAAATTGGGTCGGCGGCATTGTCCCGTCTCCAGCTATTATGTTGCATTAATCGCTCGTTTACAGCTTACTGGTACATCAATGTAACATCTTTTGAGGTGCGATTTCACACCGAATGTTACCGGAGATATCTAACTCAAATTATTTGTTTGCATTGTAACAACATTTGGACATCAACATCGTCGGTATTGAGTTATTGTTAGGCTTTGAAGGCTTCTGGATTGAATATACATAACAATATTACTTACAGATTCCATATTTCTTTGTTGTCAAAACGGGTCAATTTAAAAGCAATATTTTATGTAGTAATACGGTATTATTATTTTTTCGGATCTAGATAATATTATGCTGACCACCATTAAGTATTACTGAGTTATACTTTCTCCTACCTGTCTGAAAGCTCCTACCTGTCAGAAAGCTCGTGTCTGAGCGCTTGACTTAACGATGCCCAATTATATCAAGTCCCTTAAGCTTATGGTTCCGAACCGAATTCAACTTTTACCATTCTTTCACCAGGTCTGGTTCAAAAACCGTCGAGCTAAATGGAGGAAGCAGAAACGAGAAGAGCAGGAGCGGCTTCGGAAGCTCCAGGAGGAGCGGGTATGCGGGCGGGCCCCCCTACTGGTGAGGGGGGCGCTGTCCCCCGCGCACTCCCCCATCGAGAGCGTCCCCGCGCCCCCCACACCCCGCCATTATACTGACGACTCCGAGTCGGACCTGGAAGTTGCCTGAATTATAACGCCTGGAATTTTAAAAAGGGAATTCCCTTTTGACAACTGAACTGAGCCGTTGGATGCTAATCAAACATGGAGCCACATTAGTGAAAAAAAAATAGAAAAGCATGTTTAAGCTACTGGAATATATAGCGAACTAACCCCATATTCCAGGTTTGGAATTAAGTATGATTTATGGCAGAAAATAAAGAAGAACGAATTGGCTATCTAAAACCGAAAATCTTATAAGAAACACCTCACAAAAGCTAGAAAAACAGATATAAAGAGATTCAAGCTAGAAATAAACTGATATGAAGTAACTTGATAGTTACTTGTCAATCACACAATAGCCTACCATCATTACTAACCAACCTACACTAGCACACTACCTACCTAGCTTAAAATACACTTGATTTTAATTTGAACTCTAAGTATTATTTATCAGGTACACATTATTCTACCCAATCAGTGAGATTGCTGAAAATGGCTCAATAGTTCAGTTGGAGTTGGTGCCACACAGAAATATGTGCAATTGTTAAATGGCGGGATAACAGTGAAAGTGATGGACGTTCAATCGCGAGTGCTTTCTTTGTTTCGTGTGACGCGCTAAGGACGTTGCTTGGACTTTTGTTTAACCACAAATATTTATGTCCGATAGAGTAAAACAATAGACATATAAACCGAGTACAGTTACTTACAGTAAAGTAGATCTCAATAATAAGTTAACTAAAATAAATTACTTAAACTTAGGCCTGATTTTTCAAAAGTCAGATAAGAAAATATTCGTCGAACAAAATACAATATGGCTTACTGGAAAACGGCAACTATTGTCGGCAATGAGCTATGTAATATAAATGACTTTTTAAAAACGGTCGTTTTAGGTATACTTTATCAGTCGGTTACGTTTTATCTGACGTTTGAAAAATCGATCTCTAAACAGTCATGGTGTTAATATCATTTTAGCACTGTCTTTCCAAGTAACTTTAAAGATACATAATAATAATCCTATGGATTCTTAAATATTACCGGTGACTACAACCGCATTCAGTTACTCAAAGGTGTTAGGTACTCGTATTTTATAAAAATTATGGTTATTTGGAGCTTCAGTTTGTACAATGATTTCCCATAAGGTTACTAGGTAAACCTAATTAGTAATGTTATGCAAAGTAAATCATCAAAATATATTATTGCAAAGTCGTTAAGTCAGTACTATGCTTAATAAATAAATAATGTATCATTTAAGGTTAATAAATTAATTTATCGTAATAGATTGTATCTATAAATGTTTAGAAATAAATGTACTTACATAGTTGTAATTTCTTTATTCTTTTGTGGCCATTTTGTGTAATTGTATCCCCAGGCAGTGGATAAAAACATATCTTTGATATTTATCTAATTTTTCCACAGATTTTATATGTAAGTATATTTTTGATTCCGGTAATAGACGATAATAATCAATCAAAAAGGAATAATTATTATTCATGAAAAAACATTGTTTTTATAGTTTTAATTGTTGGTTGGTTATATACAGAGGAGAATGTGGCCATCAAGTGGTTACATGATAAACTACATCGTTTAGTCTTTAGTTAAACTAAATACAAGGTTCCATACTTTTCATACGTTTCGAGAATCCGTGTTTTTTTTTAATCTTTCAATCAATACAGTGTATCTATCATTTTTAAAAAGCAACTGAGTCAGAGAAGGAATCGAACCCTGTGTCTTACGCTATCCGGGCGCATGCCTATAGCACTCGGCCACCGACACATTGTTGAATTTTGCAAGTGCTTTCTTTAACGCGTAGACCGCGTCACTTCATCTATGCCATCTACAAATACATTGCAGTATAAATTGCACTTGTAAAAAGCAACTGTGACTCTGTGACAGACGTAGAATTGCACGCTATCCGGGTAAGACACGGGGTTTAATTCCTCGTCTGTCACAGAGTCACAATTGCTTTTTGCAAGTGCAATTTATATAATTAAGTTTGTATGGTGACATCTAATATATAAAATTCTCGTGTCACAGTTTTCGTTGCCATACTCCTCCGAAACGGCTTGACCGATTCTCATGAAATTTTGTGAGCATAATGAGTAGGTCTGAGAATCGGCCAACATCTATTTTTCATACCCCTTAGACGGGGCCGAGGCTGGGGTGAGACGGGGCCGGGGCGAAACAAAGTTCGCTGGGTCCGCTAGTAACACTATAAAAACAAAAATAAACTATCCATTGCAGTATATCAAAAAAATCTTTCTCTGTAGTGTAACCCTGCGAAACTGTGGAAATCTGGTGATGTGTCATGTCGTTTGAAACATGAGTACCTACATACTTACTTAGTAAATACTTAATCTTTATGCTGTGTAAATATTGTAGTAGACGGACATGAATTTCGCTTGTTCAATGCACAATATGTACTTTATTCAGCTAACCAAATTGCAATATAAAGTTATGAAAACATTTTGAACTTTGATTTATTGATAGTACCTAACTAGTAGACTAAAGCTAACTATCTCACATTCTGCAATGTTATAAAGTTCATAGTAGGCTTCTATTTAGCGTTTTTTGCTTACTAGCCTCAACATTAAGAATATTTTATTGGGTAGTTATTTTATCACTTTCTTCTAAGAAAATAAATAAATGTAGTCTAAACAAACTTAATTTGGTACTTACAACATCGAAGTCTTTTTTGTGAAGTTATTTTTTGTACACCGCTTAGGTACCTATGATATGAGGTGGTTTAAGTGGTAAATGGAGAGCATACGTTACGTATAGCATACGTCTACTGTTCTCACCTAGATATTGAAGGATCAGTTAAGCATCTAGTACGTACATAAATCACATATAGGTCACACTTGAGAATATCAGGACGTTCCCAGGCCATCCTCCATTGTCTTGTCAAAAATGTCTCCAAGCTGCATACAAATGAGGGGGAAAACCACTAGACCTCGCGAATACCATGCAGGTTATGTCACGTCCTACCCGTATGTCATCTCATGATCGAGAATTGACACCATTGTCACATACCTTCTTAGTATACGTGATACTATGAGCCTAGAACCTAGATCTAAATAATGGTAAGTACTTAGATGTCTTATTGACCGAGGTCTTACTTAGTCAACGTGAGTTTTATTACACTACTAACTTAAATATGCAATTGAGCTCATTGAACTACTAAACTAAGTACTATTATACTGTTTAGGTATAGCGTATGGAAATGACACAACGAACAAATCTCGTGCCACATGAATTGACGCCACTTGTCATCAGCTAATACCATCCGCCTCTTAGTCGAAATTCAAGGAATTCCTACGTCACAATCGCGTTGCCGTGATTGTAACATTTTCTGCTTGTTATAGTTTCTCTATTAATTAATTACAACTCACTGATTAATTTGCACATATTTAAATATCTTTTTTTATGTTTGTCTGTCTTAACTGTTTTTTATACAAATACCTACCTAAAGATACTCTCACTATCTTAAATGTTCAGTTAATAGGACTCACTTAGTTTGGAGCTTAATTAACTTAACGTTATTAGTTAGATTTTAATTATTTTAAATGAGTTTCTAATAAGAACGTTACTTTTGCTCATGTTTCCATGGACACGGAAAAAAACTGTAAAATTGTGTTAGGGAATTAAGTAAGTACGATACGTAGGTAACGTATCGTTTATGGTTTAGTGACTTGCATCAAACAAATGGGGCAAGTAAGAGGTAATAAAATAATCACATACTGTTATTATTGAATAATTAACATTTATTAACATTATTTGTACGTAATACATTTAAACTGCTAAGTATCACATTACAATAATAATGCATAGGAATTTCGATACAAAACATTTAAACAAAATCGATTATTAAGTTATTTTGTACGTGATAGATGCATGCACATTATGACACTTCGCAAGAACTAAATAAGTTTAAACATACTTAAGCAAAACAACAAGACCTCAACAAGTTTATTTTACACGCAAAGCAATCACGTTGACGTTATTTATTGAAACTTTATTGCTATTTAAGTTGTACAATTGGCGGACTTAATGCATTAAGGCATTATCTACCAGCCAACCGCTTAGACTTTAGGAGTTATATAAAAAATAACAGTCTTATTATAAGAGTGACAGCCTAGGCGATAAGGTTTTTGTGTAAACATACGATTTTGGTGTAACTGTGTGAGTGAGCAAAGTTTTGAGTCATCATCGCCAGTCATAGTAAACTCCAACTAAGTTTATGTATATAATTAGTTTGATTACTATCATCGAAGGTTTTCGGTGGTGCAGCAATACAAGGGAGCAGGTAAAAAATTTCATTAGCCTACTTGTAAATTTCAATTGAAAGGCAAGAGGTATTAGGTAACATTGAGTACACGGGGTGAACGCAAGTAGGAATAAGTAAAGACGCAGCGTAGTAGCTAACGGATGTATTAGTGTACAACTGACTTAGAGATGCTTTATTTAGTTGAAAGTAGAAAGGGTAGAAGTAATTATAGATAGGGGTAGGAAAAGGACAGAGGCGCAGCGTAGCGGCAGGGCCGTGAGTAACTCAAAGTGAGTCAATGAGATTTTTTATTACCTATCTACTTGTAGAGTAAGCGGTCGCATAAGGGTACGAATATATGGGTAATGGGCGTAATATTACAGGTGTTCAAGTGACTAAGAGTTATGTCATTTAATTATTGTAGAAAGGGTACCAACGGAATAGGTCAGGGGCGCAGTGTTGCAGTGCAGACAGGGGCGTATCTACTTGTAGTAGAAGGGGTAGGAGTAAGCGTACGCATACGGGTAGGAATAGGTCAGGGGCGCAGCGTAGTACGCAGGGGCGTAGTAGCCGTAGTCCACGAGTACTTGGGGCTTCGCAAGGGCCGGTGCAAAGAGCACCGCCGCGAGCGCCAAAAATACTAGCTGTGAACAAAAGAGGTGGATTTAAGAAAAAAGAAAACTTTAGGAGAAGAGATAACAAAACATTACAAATACCTAAATATCGGATCCTTTAGGCTACTTTAGGTCTAGTGTCTTAGTTGAAAATCCGTTACGTCGATAGTATGAAGGTTCTCACGTACCTTAGCATCACCACAGATAATATAGGCATCACCTAAGCTAACCTGATCATCATCGTGATTATAAATTAAAGTAAGGTATGAGATGTTAAAATTCTGCTCGTATTTATAGGGGTTTCCACTAAGTATATATAGTTTTAAAAGGTATTCCGGAAAATTTCAGGCTAGGTGTATTATTAAAGGTTGGCTTAGTATTTGTATATAGATAGACAAAGATATATGATTACTAGAACATTTTTGCACACTCTGTTGGCTGGAAAAAAATTCACCCTTTGCATTAAGCCCGCCAATTGTAAACTGTACAGTCACAGTGCATTCACTTTTTAACCCGTTGCTCGAAAGTTAAAGCATAAAGGACAGTATCTATTTAGATAGACACGTTGAAAGTTCAACTGAAATTCATAATAAAAGATTTGTAAAAACTAAGTATAAGAATGAACTATACTATACTATGGATGTATAAAAATCTATACTGATATTAAAATATAAAGCTGGAGAGTTTATTTGTTTGTTTGAAAGCGCTAATCTCAAGAAGTACTGGACCGATTTAAAAAAACCTTTTTATGTCAGATAGCTTATTTATCGAGGAAAGCTTTAGGTTATTTAAACATCACGCTGCCGCGGGAAGAGAGAAAGCAAACTCGGAACGCGCGGACGAACTTGCGGGTGAACGCTTGTATATGATATGGACTGAACTAAGTGATAAACTGATATAGGTACTTTATCATCACTCACCAATTTGTACATTTTGCGTCGATCACACACGGTGGACTGAACAAGACGTCTGCTGCGTCTTCGAACCAAGAGATATAACTGCCAGAAGCGATCCTGCGCGCTGTTTATATCTTTACCATCCCGGAGTCCAGATCGTGATTTGAAAAACTAATCGCGCTCGTCCTAAGGTGTAAACAATGTCGCATTATCCGTTAATAGCATCATTTCCATATCGGAGCCGGATCACGAGCGTACAATAGTACGGCAGACGCGACCAGTGATTAGATTAATGGTTATAAAAAACATTAACCGTGAATGCGACATCGAAGACGAATTACAGAGAAGGGCCGATGAACATTTGTTTAAGTGCCGGGTCCGCTAGTTTTTTGCATGGTTCGGTAAATTTTACACATGTAATTTAGGTAGATACCTACTCAAGCGCGCAATTGCACATGTATAAAGCGCATCACACACGGTGCAGATACGATAATATTTTAACATAAGATACGTGGATATAAAATATTATAACATCTTAGGGTATCACACACGTTTAAGATACGATAATATACATATATTACTCTTTAACGCCCTACAATAAGGACCTCGCGATGTATTTCATATCTTCATATATGAAAGATATCGCTTGGTATCCTAAGATACTTAATTCAAAAATATTATAGCATCTTAGCCGTCTGTGATGATTCATACAAAATGATAGCGAGCGATATATAAGGTCAAATCATTTTAAGTGATAATATTTTAACAGTGGCTTTGTATATATGATAGAAACAGGACACTAACATTATTTTTTGTAAAATCGAGATTTTAATTTTATTATTTTCTTTAGCAAAGACAATATAATTTTTTTAAAACAGCACCCTGACAATTTTAAAAGTTATCTACTTCATAGGCTTTGCCTCCCTCAATTCAATGCCCAAACCTTCTTATTCTCTAGGTTAACCTTAATTAATAAAAAAATAAAATCTAAAAAAAATATTACTTTAGTCTCCAATTTTCTCAAAAACTAGCGGATAAAACCCCAAAGTGTTTTCTACAAAAAATGATTAACTTCTAGTGCTGAATCAGCCCCTTAAATATTATCACTTAAAACGAGGTGACCTTATATAGTGTGTGATGCGCTTAACACATTGTTTGTATCTCCATACTATAAGGGAGTAAACCAAAACATGTTATTTGGCGATAATAATACATATATAGGTAGCTATCGTTTGGCAAATGATTAGTATCTGTCTGATCTGTGAGATGATTCATATTCGCAATATAATGGCTGCCACATGCGAATGTGTAGGCCTAACAGCGTTACTGTTTGCGTAGCGAACAACACTAGCTCCTTACTAAGCTCTTCGTCTTAGCTGAAAAGGGACGGTTTGTGAAAGGGAGAAAAAGCCGAAAAAGTAAGAAATATTATTTATTTAATCATCATCTAGTCTAGTCTGCCTTGCGTTGCGTGGGGCTATCTTTCGCCGTTTGAAGGCGACCGGCTCGCCGCCCAGTGAGCCCACACGCCGCTCACCAAACTGTATGGACTCCGGTTCCATGATCACTGGGGGAGGGGGCAGCTCCTTTATTTTGGGCAGTTGCAGGTCTATGCTCTCTACTGGCCTGTAGAAAGAGAGAAAAAGTTCAGGTATCACTTGACGACGAGACATCGACAGCGCGTAGCATGCTGCACTGACTGTCCAGTCTACGGTCTACCTGTGACCACGGCAGTTGTGAAGAGTTCGAAACTTGAATATATTTGAGGATAACTCGTGAAAAAAGCCAAGTTTGTTTTAATGATTATCATAGGTACAGTTTATATCGCATAATCACTTGACACAAACGGGCGTAGCTGCAAACAACAGACTACTGTCTTACAGTCACCAAAAGAGTTAGTAGGCTAGTCGAATAGAACAAGTGGTAAAAAAACATGAAAGTCTGGGTCTGAGAATATTAACACCTAGAAGGAGGGTTCCTAACAAAGATCGTTGTCAAAAGCGCGCACATTTTGTAGCTACGTGTGCGTAAACAATATCCCTGTCACGCACACCAGTAAAGGAATAATATTGTCAGAAAATCTCATTTCTACTAAATGGTAGAAAATTGAAATATTAGGGAACCTATGTATAAAGAAATAACGAACGTAGGCTTTTTTATTTTATTCAATGGTTTAATTTCCCCTTTATTTTACTCTTTTCTGTTTGATGTATGGATTTAAAAATACACCATATAGTTCTGATTGTTAATCTAAGATTGCCACCGCTACAAAATGGCGGATTCCATAATTATTTTATCACTACTACCTCAACATGAGTGTCATATGTAAGAGCTTGATTAGTAGAATAGAGCGAACTATAAAAAAAATCCTAATAAGGCCACCAACAAATGGCTGATATACAGGATGTAAAAAAAGTACAAGCCAAATTCAAAGGGATGGTTAAAAGTGGAGTCTAGAATACAGGAAAAATAATTTAAAAAATCTAGCTCTTTTTTCTACATACAATTTTAATTTGCATTAAATTGCTACAGAACAGTTGACGATCCACCAATCCCAACAGGCGTCCTTTTAAGTAATGATTCTGCTATTTACAATAATACTAATTGATTAAAATCAAATCAAGCAGCACCGTACAAAATCATACTCGAAAACATCTAAGATTGCGCGCACGTTATTCATAAAAAGCTACAAAACTAAGGTAGCCGCACTATCTGTCACTTTCGCACATTGATAACGTGTATTTTCAAATAACGAGTATTAACTCATAGTAATAGCGGTCAGTAGGTCAAGTGCATTATTTTTTACGGTTGTCTCGGGATGCGTGCGCGTAGCAATGGATCGTAGACGCAGGTTCTCAGATATTGAGAACCTACCATTAGATGGTCAGAGTGACATGACGAAGCTGACATGAGTGTGCATGAAACGGTGCGTTGGTAATCTGAAAATAGTGTGGATTACGGAAAGCCTAGCCGATCAAAAGTGGTCAGAGCAATACAAAATTGACATGACTTCGATTAATTACATGCGCCTAGTGTAGGTTGTTACTACACACTGTTACTACAGTTGATTATTTATATTCGTGATTTATTGTAAGTAGTTGATTCCAATTTTTAAGTAAGCCAAGGTACCTACATGCTCAATTTTGCACTGGTCTAATCAAATTTTGGGTTTTTTGACGGTCCTGGGCCCGTGAAGTACAAAGGGAAAATAGAAGTCCAGTTCAAGCCGTAAACATAACCTACCTATAAAACTAAATAGTGAACTGTGTGCCGTAGCGTAAGATAGAGCGCGCGGCTGCTAGTTTGGTTAGATTGACAATCATCATACAAATACAAATAAATACAAATACAAATATTTATTGACAACAAGATTATTGTTACATATACATATGGTATTTTTAAATAATCATTTAAAAAAACACTATTTATTAGGATGGACCCCTAATAAATAATGTATTTTTGTGGAGTATTTTTCTGTAGTAATAGAAATACTCGTTTAATTATTATTTTTTCTTTTCTTTAATTTTTTTATTATTTTTCCCGTGTTCTAAACTCGATTGACTACCACCCCCTTGAATTTGGCTCATACTTTTTTTTACACCATGTTTATTAAAAAAACATTTATTTCTGTATAAAGACTCACTTACTCACTTGGGGTGTCGTAGCACAGTGGTGGCAGCGCTTTGGTAGTAATACCGAAGTTAAGCAACTTACGGCGCGGTCGGTGTTTGGATGGACCATTCCGACCATATAGGTGACTTATATCCCGAGCATCTCCGTGCTTAGGAAGGCACGTTAAGCCGCTGATTCCGGCTTTTTTTATAAAAACTCACAAGGAGCACTTATACCCGACACGAACATTCGAAACCATGAGTAGTTTTCTTTTTCCCATCACTTTATAGCTCTCACTAGATGGCGTTAGGATCACTTAAGTAACAATTTTGTTCACATTGGCGGTAAGCCGTAGACAAAAAAAAAGTGCGTTATATTGTAAATCGTAGAAAAATACGAAAATATACCTATTCCCGATTTTATTCTATAAAAAATAAATTTGTCAATTACGCAATTCCAAGATTTTCTTTGATTCAAAATTGCATTCTACAATAGCTAACAAACACCTCAACTAAGGGTAAATAAATATACATCTGATTATCCGATCTCTAGTTATAATTGTTAAAAATGACAGCAATAAAGTTTAAACCATAAAACTATCGCAAACATAGTGAATAAAACTTTATTAAAAAGGAATGGTAGTTTTTTAAATTCCACCTATACTGACAACACTTAAGCAAATTTTCATTGATAAATTAAACAATCTTGTTTTAAGTATTACATGTATAAAATCAAGCTTAATTTGATAAATTACACGTGGTATGCATTGCTTAGGGTTTTGTTGTGTTTTTAAGATCTGTTGTGGCAACCATTGACTGCACAAACCGTCATTATTATCAAAAATTTGGGAGCTGTTACTCGTACTGCGTGTCCTTGAGCACTAAGGGCTCAATGTCAAATAGTTGCCAAATGGGCTACTATTGAAATGCGCCATTTACGAGTCAGGACTAGGCTTCTAGGTGTTTATATTCTCAGGTCTGGGTACTCCCGCCTAGCAGCCCGGTAGGGTTTTATTACTTACTCGAGCATGAGTCATATATGATACATGCACGGGTCATGTGGGTCATATATGATACATGCACGGGTCATGTGGGTCATATATGATACATGCACGGGTCATGTGGGTCATATATGATACATGCACGGGTCATGTGGGTCATATATGATACATGCACGAGTCATGCGAGTCATATATTGAAACAAACAAGCTGCTGGCTACTTACGCAGTCACAACCGGTGTCCAGGAGCCCAAAGGATTACCGCGGGGCGCAGGACCTACGGCAGCCGCGAGCCGCACCGGTGCCGGTTCGGGTTTCGCTGTTAACTCGCGCATGCTCTCGCGGGCTAAGTGGGCGTTCACCTCCTTAGTCACTTCTTTCCGCTTCTCTTTCCTGTTAGTCATTTCAGGAACAATGAACAAGTGTCATTAAATGATAATGAAAATGTGCTTTGATTAAAAAACCTTGGAACATGAAGACACAGAAGCATGGTGCTTGCGTTTATTGGCCGATATAGCCAGAGACATTATAATGTAAAGGTCCTGTTACACCATTACCAACAAATAATTCAAATCTAAAACATCATTACACAGATAAAATTAAACAAAACTTAAGAAACAGGACATTGTGAAACAGTCCATAAGTATACTAAATCTGCACATTTGGGGGAACGAGTAATTAATTTCTACATACTTCTGTTTTTCTTTGATTTGCTCTGCTTTTTTTTCTTTTAGTTTCCCTTTTTCTTGGTCTGCTATAGAGAGATATTCATCTGGCGCATCCCAAGTTGTTTCTGTAATAAAGGTTTTTTTGTTAAGATATCCATACTTTTTGTACACTTGCATAAGTCTATTATTCCTATCAAAACGTACCATTTGTGACTGTATTCCAAAAGTATGAACTACCATCATCATTCTTGACTTCATTCCATATGGGAGGTGTTTTAGTTTTAGTAGAGGAAGTAGCCACAATGGCAAAATTACTATCACTATTCTGGCCCAGCATCTCATTGATACTCTGGAAATGAATTAAATGTTTGATAATATTTTAAAATACTACACAGTATTTGCTAGTTTAATATACACTTTGCCTGGCAAAGCCATGAATCTTAACATCATAAAATACTAAGTACTAATGATAACTAGAAAAACTATTCCATTATGTACACTGTGGTATAGTCTTTCCAAACATAAAAATTAAATATATATCAGCAGTGTTGTTCAAATGATGAGCACTACCACATATTTATTTTTAAGACAAGTAATTATTAAAGGATCTATAATACTAAGGCCTCATTAATAAGACGTGGGGTGTCGAGCGGCGCGTTAGGCTGCGCGGTTCACACTAAAATCAAACATTATGAAGTTGCACGGGTTTCACGCATTTGATCAAGATAGGGTGTTGTATGCAACGAGCCGCCTCAAAATTAATGGTTACATTTGCAAATTTTTTGCCTTTTGCTTGATTATGTAAGGATCTTAGTTACCCTAAGATGATAAACAAACCTTAGATGTCAAATCAGCGTTGTTTTGCACATCTTTTAAGTATGCAGCCATAGCAGCTGCCTCCATCTTCTTTATATCATCATCCATTTTCTCTTTCTGTTTGAAATCCTTTGCACTCTTCTTGCTGAGTTGAGATATGTGCTTCTGGACATTCTCCTTGTGACGTTTGCCATTTTCATGGAATGATATAGACTGAAAATTAAAATTACAGTAATATACATACTATGAACGATTAAAAAATGTATAGGATTATGCATTCAAATGCTACCAGATAAAATTATTAGTAGGATCAACTCACTACTTTGTTGTCAGCAAACCAACATTTACAAAATTCACAATACTTTCGCGCCTGTGATTTCCAGTATTCCGTCCTGAAAACGATGAATGTTGCAGTGATATTATTTTAATCAGCACATACAGTTTATTATTGTTTTATTCCCTTAATGTTTTCAAAACATTTTGAATAGGTCTAAGTCATAGACATAAATGTATTTAACTGGAGGTCGTTGGTCTAAGTAGGTAAAGATAAGGAGAACATACATATCTACTTCTACTTCACGAATTAGTAAGCTTTTGTTGATGAAATAGTAAAAAACTTCAGAATTTCAATGTATTTTGAATGAAAGGAAACCCAAAACCCAAAATCTATGAACTAAAGAAAGAAGTCCAACAAGTCCAGCACCATAGACCATAGATATGACATGACTATGACAGATACTATAGCACAGATTAGTAAAGGTCGGAATGCATTTGCGCGGCAGGCACCACAGATTAGTAAGAGTATGGCAGGCACGGCACGGCGCGTAACGGCGCTGCGTGTCAAAATCTTCTCCTGTAAAAACTGTGCTGCGAGCCTGCGACGCGCAGCTTACGCGCAGTGCAGCGCCGCCGTAATGCGACATACGCCATGCAAAATAACTAAAAGAATAATTTGACCCTTTGTTTCGCGCCGTGCAGTGCCGCGCAACTGCGGTCCTCCGACCTTTAGAGTGTACTATAGTACCACAGACAGATGTAAGAGAAGCAACCAACACGCAATACTCTTACTAATCTGTGGCATAGATATGACAGATACTTAGATTGGAAAGCTCTAGACTTGAGGCGTTTAGGACCGTTCCGTTCTGTACAGTGTGACAAGGATCTTCTGGCCAATAGATGACATTGTCAGGGGGGCGCTTATTCAATAAAGAGAAGCCAGAGCAAGAAAAGCTCCCTTGATTTAGGGAGTCTATTATTAATTAGGGTCTTTTTATTTATTACCTTTTTTAACTATTTTTTTATATTGCCCCACCATGGCAAAGTCAAAGAAAAGATTTCTTGGATGGAAATGTCGTCGAAGGCATTTTCTACCATAAGAGGGATATTAAGTATGTTCCACCTATTTTAGACGCAAAACAATTGTATAAACAATAAAAACCATTGAAAATTAAAACTTAAAAAATTCAAAATCTTTATTTCAATTTAGGTCATGAAATGACACTTATGAACGTCAAATATAAAAATTAAAATAAATAAATGTGCGAAACATGTCTCCTTATCTTTTGGGCCCTACCAGCGCTTCGAGACAGAACACAGACAATTAGGCAAGTGCTGAGAAGAAACGCCGGAACAAACTCAGTCACCACTAGCTGCCGTAAAATCAAAATCATCAAAGGTAAGTACATCAGTTGGTGCAGGCTGGACGGACCACACATTCGTGTCGTTTAGATAGTCTTGAACCTTATAATAGCCTTTAGACATAAGCGTGTTTTTAACGTGTTTCTTAAATTTATCAACCGGCAATTCGACAAGATTGTGTGGTATATTATTAAAGAATTTTATACAATTTCCCATGAACGAGTTACTAGTTTTAACTAATCTGAAGTTAGGAACGACAAGCTTGTGTTTATTTCTTATGTTATATGGGTGAATGTCGCTTTTCTTCATGAAATTATCTAAATTTTTACGAACGTACATTATATTGTCAAAAATGTATTGAGAAGCCACAGTTAATATGTTGATTTTCTTAAAGACCTCTCTCAGGGAGTCACGAGGACTAAGTTTATAAATAGCACGAATGGCTCTTTTCTGCAAAATGAATATAGTTTCAATGTCTGTAGCAGAACCCCACAAGAGAAGACCGTAAGACATAATACTGTGGAAGTAACTAAAATATACAAGTTACAAATATACAACTTAATTTAAGGAGTTTAGCTCTACGGTATTTAAAAATAACAATTTGAATAGTTTACACAGAATACGTTCGAAAATAAAACAAAAGGAAAAATCGGAAAATCTCTCGTAAGATTGGGGAGATCTGCGCTTCACTCGATCTGGAAGCCGCATTTTTTAATTTGACAGCGTTAGTTTCGACTGTCACCTCACTATTGGCCAGAAGATCGATGTCGCACTGTATGTAGTACTATTATTATATTCTGTGTTGTAGGTACAATTGTAGATACAGAGAGACAAGGATCTTCTGGCCAACGGATGACATAGACAGGTGAGCGCTAGTATTAAAAAAGGTAGCCAGAGTAAGAAAATGTTCCTTGACTCAGGAAGTCTGTTATTTATTAGGGTCTTTTTTTATTATCTTTATATTGTTTTCACGATCAACAAGACAAATAGGACCAATGGGAACGGTAATGGGAGGCATATCAGGTATATCATGTACTAGCTTTTGCCCGCGACTTCGTTCGCGTGGACTTCAGGTTCGTCCCGTCTAGTAGCGCAAAAAATGTGTTTTTTTTTACGACCTCACATTAGAAACCTCAAAAATTGTAGCCTATATGTTATTCTGATGTATAAGCTATATTGTGGTAAAGTTTCATTCAAATCCATTCAGTAGTTTTTACGTGAAAGAGTAACAAACATCCATACATCCATACATCCATACTTACAAACTTTCGCCTTTATAATAGTAGTAGGATGTTCCAACGATTTTAGACGCAAAACATTTGTAGTAACAATAGGAACCGTTGAAAATTAGAACTTTGTTTGAGTTGAGCTCTACGGTATTTAACAACAATCATTTTAATAGTTAACACAGAATACGCACGAAAATAAAAAAGGGAAAATCGGAAAATCTCTTGTAAGTTTGGGGAGATTTCACTACACTCGATCTGGCAACCGCATTTTTGAATTTGACAGCGTTAGTTCCTACTGTCACCGTTGGCCAGAAGATCAGAAGATCCATGTCCCTTTGTTTTTTTATTTTGAAAAGTAGAACTAACGATATGATGTGTTATTTTTAATGATTGAAAAGGAAGATTGATTCAATTTGCGTATGAGAAATAAATAAAACGAGGCATTTCCGTATAGTTTTTATTAATTTAGGCCTTTTGAAAATATCATTTTTTTGGATCAACGGAAGTTTCTAGCCGTATAAAAAAAATATAATTACACAAGCTTTATGAATTAAGTAAAAATATTTTTATGGTTTTATAGTTCTACATTCTTTGTGTACCACATTTTTCAATACAAAGTAGATTAAATATACCAAAATCGAGAAATAAGTAAAACACTAAAGGCAACTACTATTACCCTGCGTTTCTCATGTCATGTGTTTTCACAACCAATGGCAAGTACAAGACAAATTAACACAAAAAGTCGTGTTATTCACTCAAAAGTCCAAAACAGCAGCGCCGTCAGGCCGTTTCACAGTAGAGGCTATAATAACCGGTAAGATTTTATCTCAAAGTCCAATCAAACTACAAACACGGAATATGTATTCATAACATTTAAATTATAATAATAATAATCATATTGAAAATAATGAAAAAATAATAATTCTATTAAATTAATTTAATTCTCAATATTGTCTCGGGGTTGGGTGTTGTGGTTCCCTTCCCACCGTTTGTCTGTTTATTTACTTATTTAAGAAAAGCAACAGCCTTTGAGTATATAGCCCCTGGAGATGCCATACACGGGCGACCCCCTCCGGCAAAGTACGTTGGTCAACTGTTCAAACGCGTTATATAAAACTACTTGAAGTCGCTACACCGCCATTTTGCATCGTTCCGTATCGCGTGACGCTTCTCTTGAAAAATGGTACTGCACAAGTATTCTCATGTAAAAGGCGATCTGACAGCTCAAATTCGCAACAAGATCGCGTTTCCTACCATAGTTAAGTATTTTTAGTAACTATTAAATGTGTATTTAAGTACAATTTCCATTTAAAGAAAAAACCGTTGCGATACGTAAACGACAGAAAAATGTAAACATGAATACAGTGGTACGGAGGTGAATCGGTCTTAGTGATGTGACTCAACATAATCATTCACTCACTGGCCTTACTGGAGTTAGTTTTATAATCAGTTTTTTTAATTAGATTTTGAATTAAGTAGTAAGTATAATGTATGTTATATTTAAATCTTTTACGGTAAATAAGAAAAAAATACTTTCTTATCCTCTGGTCATACGATGTTGAAATTTAGTCTGAAAATGAAAAGAATCGTTGGCTATAAAAATATTTCGAGGTAAAAGGAATACATTTGGTCCGGGATTATGACTGTATATGTTATATACTATATACAGGGCTACAGGCTTACAGGTTAAGTCGACCTAAATCCTGTAAGACGTGGCAGTTTACGTCATGCCTGACTGATTTGACTATCGAACCCTATATTCAAAACTTTACCGTTAAGTTATCGGACTTTTAATTTATCCTACTACTATTATAAAGGCGAAAGTTTGTAAGTATGGATGTATGGATGTTTGTTACTCTTTCACGTAAAAACTACTGAATGGATTTGAATGAAACTTTACCACAATATAGCTTATACATCAGAATAACATATAGGTTACAATTTTTGAGGTTTCTAATGTGAGGTCGTAAAAAAACACATTTTTTGCGCTACTAGACGGGACGAACCTGAAGTCCACGCGAACGAAGTCGCGGGCAAAAGCTAGTTTTATTATAAAAACTCCCGATTTTTGTCTATTGCTCCCCTTTTTCGTGTTTTGTCCCTCAACTTTGTATTCTTTTCGCCAATTTTTGTGTAGTATATTAGTTGCTTTATTATTTTTAACACTACATCACAAGTAACTGAACCAACTTGAACCAACATACAAAAATTTAACCAACAATATTGAATACTGCCAGTGCTTCAGCTGCAGCAACAGCTGAAGCAGTTACCCAATCTTCACAATGTGTAATTGTAAGTCTAAGAGCCTTATTGAAATCCTTGAGTGGTTTAAGTATAGATCTGCCAGCTGCTGCATATTTCCTTTAATCACATTAAATTATTGGCTTTTGGGTTCTACCGATATGTACGTACATATCGGTTTTTAACCGACTTAAAAAACAAACATTTCTGTTTGGCTTTTTAGTTTTTTTCAAATCGGTTTTTTCATTATTATTTATTATTGTTCCAGGACAACCCTAGTGCAATCCTAATGCAGCCAGTGTAAAACGAAAAATGATTTTTTGAGACGAATATTCGTAGATATGCATTACCTGTGTTATTCTGTCTTAACTTTTTACGTAAATTAACGTTTATAGAATAGAATAATCAAACTGTGTAATTAAAATTTGAAGCTCATTGGTAAATATATATCATATATTAAGAGGCTTCGATTTGGACTAATCTACCTGTTAAATGAATATTTGTTGGGGTTATTTCGCTGTAATGGACAACAATCAATCACCGATCAAGTCACCATGTATCAGGATTACTATTTCTAAAAAATATACACATATTCACAACTTGAATTTATAAAAAATCACATGAAAGAAATTTTCAGCGAGCCTCCATGGGCCTCTAAAACTGACTGATAGCCGCCAAAAACGGTTCTGCTACATCGCATCTCGCATCTCTTTTTATCACACAGTTTGCTGCTAGTGATATCTCGCTGATATCGTGATATTCCACAGGGGTAGTAATTTTATGAATAAAATACATATTAAGGAAAGTCGTAACTGGGTCCTAAAATCTTTACCATAGAATTTAAATAAATCATTCCAATTAAATTATCATTTTTTATTGCTTTTCCTTTGTTCGTTTAAATGTTTATGTAACTTTATAATGTGCTTTATATAGGTGGTGCTGGTGACCCTTTTATCATACTAGTGGCTCTGTGAGCTGTTGACCTCGTTTTGTTTCAATATGGCGGAAATTTACCTTTTTATTACTCATCTTTTTTACGTTTTCGTCTCGCATATCTTCACCACATTATTTTTTCAATTTTGCAAACTGAGTCGGTCAAAAATATTCAATATACCTACTTATCAAACCTTCTCACAACATTTCATTAGAAACGGTTGAGAAATGAGAACTCTAGGCGAGAATCATTCAGTTCATTCAGCAAACTGATTCGACTCATTCTTCGCGTGTCCCATCACTATCTTGTTCGTATATATGCTGCGTAGTTACGTGAAAACTCTGATTGTGTGCGTGTAATGTTTCATGTGTTGAATTTTTTTGTAGTGTGCGTTTATCGCCACAGGAAAATTTGTGTCTGTTGAGTTATTCATCTAATGGTGGTGTGCTGTACGTGTTTACCTCACTCCCCCCTAAAAGTGGTGAAAAAATTTGTTAGACGCGTGTCCGTATTGGCATCTCCAGGGGGCTATATACTCAAAGGCAACAGCTAAAATTCATCATCATCAGCCGAAGGACGTCCACTGCTGAACATAGGCCTCTCCCATGGCTTTCCACAACGACCGGATGTGAGCGGTCTGCATCCAGTGCGATCCTGCGATCTTTACAAGGTCGTCTGTCCATCTTGTCGGTGGACGTCCTACGCTGCGCCTTTGGTCGAAGGGTAGACAGCTAAAATTATTTATACTTAATTACAATGTACCTACTAATGAATATTAGGGTTTTCCTTAAGTTACAATTAGTACAAAAGTTGTGAGACTCAATGTTAACAGCGAATGTTATAAATTATTTATTTGTGTCTGTTTATTTATATAAGAAAACTAACAGCTAAAATTACTTAAACCTAATTACAATGTCCTATTAAAAAATAAGGTTTTCCTTATGTTACAATTAGTATAAAAGTTGTGAGACTACACAACTACGTTATCAGTGAATATTATAAATAAATTATTCCGTCGCATTGATGGACATAAAAAGTACTATCAATGAATTATTACTGTGCTGTGCTTAGCTTTCAGTGCACGGACAATCGAACATAGAGGCAGGCAAAAAAATAACAATACATAGATTTGTCCGGTAGGTGACCGTACCTATATCAGCGTGCCAACAGCCCGAAAACAGCCTCAAGTGTATATTTGCTACATTCCTATAACACGACACAGGGTAAAGGAATAAAACAGAAAAAAAACTATTTTTAAAGCCCAGTTGTTGTTGTTGTAGCCCTACGATTACTAATAAATAATCATGGGATCGGTTTTTATTGACCACTACAAAATAATTAGGTATTAACACCACTACATTTTAATTAGTACAAACCTTTTAAAGGCTAATTAAGGAAGTCCTTCTTATTATATTCACCCCCAGAATAACTTGCTACCCCTTATTTTGCCCTTAGGGGATGAATTTCATTAAAATACAAAATAAATCTTCCTTCAACTCTGTAAAAGAATGTGTATGTAGATTGGACCAAGAAATCACATTGTCCCATACAAACTTTGCCCCCCTTTTTCACCCCTTTAGGGGTAGAATTTCGGAAAATACTTGCTTCTCGGATTACTACGTCATACAAAGAACACACCCTCTAAGTTACAGGTCTTTATGATCAGCGGTTTAAGCTGTGTATCGTATTGATTCAAGTAATAATTTACCATAAATTACTCATTTTCGTGGAAAATTTTGGGACTTCAGTTTTTTCTACTTTTGACTACGCAAATATGATCAGTAAAGGCTACTGATAGCCCCAATTTTTTTATTTAAAAAGTAGTGGTGTATAAATATGTATATTTATTCAATGTCATCTCCTTTCGGACGCCGTGCATCGGTCGGTAGGCAGCCAGTAGACTCCGAAAACGATGGCGCTAGACCCATGCGCGGATACACCGTTGTGGGCACTGTGGGCATGCCCACAACCCTAATCACAATTTACAAAGTGCATGGTACAAACTTTTTGTTATTTTACTAAATTAAGAAGCATCTTAAACAAATATCTCAGTCTCACTTTGTTCAGCCATTAATTCTTTGCTTGCTTTTATAAGCGTCGTGATTCGTGAACTAAATTGTAGCGCGCTCGCTTCGCTCGCGCTTTAATCTTGTTCAAATTTTTCTTTTGATATGAGTAAAAAAAAACGAATTGTTGCGCGGTCGCTTCGCTCGCGCTTTAAAAGTTATTATTATTGTTTTCGTTTCATGAGCGTCGAAAGCCGAATTGCAGCGCGGTCGCTTCGTACGCGCTTTAATTTTTATTACATTTTTGGTTTGATGGGAGTCAAAAGCCGGATTGTAGCGCGCTTGCTTCGTTCGAGCTTTAGTTTCAATCATGTCCTCGTTTAAATGAGTGTCGTAAACCGATTTGTAGTGCGCTCGCTTCGCTCGCGCCTAGCTTTTTATCATGTTATTGGCTTGATAGGCGACGAAAACAAGGCGCGGAAGACTCCACATTTTTTAAGATTATTAAGGATATTCACTACGTTTAAAAGATAATTAATACAGGAGAAAATCAGAAAATTTAAATTGCCTACGCGAAATGTCAAAAGTTTTGTTAATTTCAAAAGTTAATTTTAAAACCTCTCCCCCCCCCCCCCCTATCATTGGAAACCCATAGCGTGCCCACAACCTTTTTGGAGTGCTGGATCCGCGCCTGTAGACCACTTCTGTTAAGACTGGCCAGCCCAGACTGGTAACCGCGATCATTGGAGAAGTTTAAGGGAGGCCAGCAGTGGGACAACAACGGCTTGGTAAAAAAATAACATCTCCGGTACTTTAAGAGTTTTTGCAATGTGACCGTTATTTGTTTATAGCCGGTGATTTTAATTAAGTTTGGTTAAAAAAAGATAATCCAAAAAACAAATAGGTATGCTGAGGAACACTTGAAGTTACGCAGATTTGGTTACGATTAGAGTCAAAACGATTATAAATTTATCATTATCAGCCAAAAGACAATCGTCCATCGATTTATACGCCTTATGCCAGATACGCAAAATGCCAGACACGCGTATTGTCAGATTTCGCAGAATGTCAAAAACGCAAAAAGTCTGAAAATTAGAAGGACAGATACGCAAAAAGTCAGAAATGCGATATGCCACATACGCAAAAATCCAGAACCGCAAAAGGTCAGTTGCGCAAAAAGTCAGAAACTCATAAAGCCAGTAAGAAATGAAACTTTCGAATTAACCAAGTTCTAAAAGTAATGATGGTTACATTCAGTTTTATGAGGTTTTGCGTTAGTATAGATACACTAGTATTGATATTGTTAATTGTGGGTGTACGTACTACATAATTAGATGATTTTCCTTGACAAAGCTAATTGAGATATTTTAATGAAGCCGGTATTATATAGCAGCATATTATTTTATTCGATAATTATATTTCATTTTCATAAATAATTTCATCCATCTTCGTAAATGCTGATACTTACAAAAACTTGAAAATGGTGGAATTTCGCCTATGTCATTTGTCCAAAAAATGATTTATCGCCGTTTATTATACTAACTGGATATTAAAAGCTAAAATTTGCTGATTTTATTATTGAATCGTTTAAATAAATCGTAATATTCCATTCTGATTAATTCGTTTCGATTATTAAAACATTTATCAAAAAAATATTTACCACTTTTTATTGTAGGTATAAATGGCGTGTCTACAATATTACCTATATTTTTCGCAGATTTTGTTATTAAAATTAATATTTGTTTTAAATTATCATGTTTTTCTGTTAAATATTGTTTTTTTTCAATTCATTTGATGATTAAACTGACGGATATAGAAAATGGGTTTTACCATAGAAAGTAGTATAGTATAGAATGACAAACGCGGATTTTCAGCGAAACCAAAAAGTAACTTTACATGTGTGCGTTCAATAGTGATGTGTATCTTATGGTGGTCCAAGTTTTATCGACAAGGTTACGATAAATCATGTAAATTGAAACAAAAATAATTAAATTATGCACTTTTAAAAACATAATACTTTTTATTTGATAAACAAGACAGCTTCCTCCTCTCCCCTCTCGGACACCGCGGTGAGCGGTCGTGCACAGTGTCTCCGTTAAAATATTTATATATTTTTTAAAATTTTTGTCGAAAAATATTTTTGGTGGCCGTCGTGATTTGAACCTGGAGCTTGCTGCGTGATAGGGTGAGTCTCACTCGATTCAGCTACCGAAGCGATAACTTGACGGATCGAAATTAGCTAACGCATTTGGCTGCCTGCTACGGCATAGCTACGACAGGGGACTACGCTACGAGACTACGAGCGTGCTACGAGCGGCTCCAGTGACACTGCGTGTAAAACTCAAACAAAATGCCTAATCTACCGCGTTCGCCACCGACTGCGGCACTCAACAAGGCGCAGAGCGCGTCTGACACCGACGTTGCCAGAGCGACAAGTATAGCATTTGAGGATGTAACTGTTACACAAAGGGATAGTAAGCGGCGGCGTTTGTCAGATACAGAAAAGGAATCAGAAAGAAGTGATTTTCGAAATATAATTCGAGAGGAACTACGAGACATGCTTCAGTCTCTACAGAGTCAGCAAAATACACGCCTGGATGCCCTAGAGAAACATATCACAGAAATAAAAGCACAAGAATGCGAGATCAAGAAAATAAATCCTACTCTTCTAGAATTGAAAAATACAAATGTTAACATTGAGAGTACAATTTCGTTCCTAGCATCGCAAAACGAAGACCTCAAGAAAAAGCTAGAACAAATGGAAGCCGAGAACAGAAAGGACAAGGAACTCATAGGTGTTTTAGAACAAAGAATTGAAGATCTTCAGCGAGAGGGACGAAAGGCCAACCTCGAAATTAAAAATGTACCCAAAATGACCGACGAAACTAGACAAACACTGATCGGCATGGTGACCAAGCTATCGGAAACCGTGGGATATAAGCTCAATGAGGGACATATTACGGATATCTACCGATTAAAGGGAAAAAGGGGTGCAAAAGCCGACACTTCAATTGTAGTTGAAACCTCGTCCACTATCATTAAGACAGAGCTTCTGACAAGGTGCAAGGCATACAATAGAAGAACAAAAAAAAAAATGTGTGCGAAACATCTTGGCCTTAAGAGCAATCCAGACACCCCTATCTTTGTGTCGGAGCAGCTGACCGCCAAGGCTGCCCGGTTATTCTTCTTGGCGCGAGAACTTGCCAAAAATAATACCTACAAATACTGCTGGACTGCATATGGCCGAGTTTACTTAAGAGAAAATGACACCTCTCCCGTTATTACCGTGCGAGCTGAAGCGCAAATAAGCAGCTTGATGCTTAAAACCTGACTAGAAACAGAGTCTTATGCCCTGGACATCTATCAACTGTTACAGTTCTACGTCTTCCTTCTAATAACATCTTCAAATAACGTATCACACTTTACAATCGGCCTTCTAAGGAATTTTAAACAATCTCAATATTCAATTACACATAATACACATTTTTACATAGAACTAACTATTATACACACACCAAATGTATCTAATTACAAATTCAAAGCCTCCACTACTCTGTTCACATCACGTAAATCTTCATTAGAATTGTTACTCAGCTCTTCCTCAAAATTAAACAATGGATAGCTCGCTTTATAACTTACACGTAATAGACCAATTCCGAGTCGCGCAGTCAAGACAAGACTCCATACTAAATTTTTCAAATAATAGCCAATACAATAAAAATACTGACTTTACTATAATTACCCAAAATATTCGTAGCATTTATAAAAACTTCGATGACTTATGCGTTTCTCTATCTAACTTTAACTTTGAACCTGACCTACTCGTGTTGAGTGAATGTAGGCTTGACATAAATAAACCAATACCCCAATTAACTAATTACACATCATTCTCCACTACGAATCATATTAATAAATGTGATGGTGTTGTTATCTATTTAAACAACAAACATAAGAGTATCATGAAAGAGATCAAATTAACAGAAGCATCATGTATACAGGTGACATTACCCTGTTATACATTTGTGTGTATATATCGGTCACCATCTAACACCAATGCCATTAAGTTTATTGATTCATTAAGCATTTATCTCGACAATATCAAGACACACCAAAACATCGTTATTACTGGAGACATCAACATAAATATAAATACTACGGATAGATTACAGGAATATTCATACGAGCGAAGCAACAGACTCACTTATTTAAACATGCTTGCCGAACATAGCCTATTACCTGGTCACGTTTTCCCTACAAGAGAACAGAGTTGCTTGGACCATTTTATACTTAAACTTGATAACACTCAATATTCGGCATCTATTGTAGTTTTCGATACCACAATTACTGACCATCACACGATATTTTTAAAACTAACTAACAAATCTAATACAACTTTTAATAATAAATCAACTTTTAAAACTAAAACTATTATTAATTACGAAAAAGCACTTACGAGTCTAAAAGAAAGTAACTTGACTAATCTTACTTCATGTAATAATCCAACGCAGCTAACTAATACCCTAATTACCAAATTGCAAAACTGTCTAAAAGATAACACTACAATTAAACAAATCTCTTCTAAATCTCGTATAATAAAACCATGGATAACAACTGGTATTTTAAAGTGCATTCGAAACAGAAACAACATGCAGCGAAGATTACGGTGTGACCCATTTAATGAAATCTTAAAAACTACATATAAAAGGTACCGTAATTTTTGTAATAACTTAATTCGAAAGTTAAAAAATCAATATGAAAATGAGCTTTTAGTCAAAAATAAGAAAAATTCACGATGTCTGTGGCAAGCAATAAATGACATAACGAACCGAAACACAAGAAAATCCAATGGACTAGAATTGCTGGATTCACAAAGTACCCCGAGTTTATCTGTTAATCACGTCAATACTTTCTTTGCTGATATCGGGAAAACTTTAGCCCAGAACATTTTGAAAACAAGTTCCACACATCAAACGAACGTTTGCAAGGAGTCTTATCATTCGCCGGTTGCTTCTTTTGCCCTCCATAAAACTACTTGTGAAGAAGTTTACAAAACTTTGATGAGCCTTAACACTGAAAGTGCCCCGGGCTGGGATGATGTACCAACAAAATTTCTTAAATTGGGTTATATTATATTGGTTCCCATAATCTCGCACTTAGCCAACTTATGCTTTGAGCAGGGTGTCTTCCCAGATGCACTTAAGAGAGCTATAATCACACCAGTGTTTAAGAGTGGGGACAGAGATGATGTGTCGAATTATAGGCCAATTTCAGTCCTTACTGCGATATCCAAAATTTTAGAAAAGCTTATTAATAAAAGACTCTTAAACTACTTAAATAAAATTAACTTTTTGTCTAATTCACAATTTGGCTTCCGACAAGGTCTCTCAACCGAAGATGCTATTATCTCTCTCACTTCTCACATTGTTGAAAATGTTGACAGAGGGAAAAAATGTATCGGAGTATTTTTGGATTTGAAAAAAGCCTTTGATACCGTCTCTGTTCCCATTCTTATACAAAGGCTAGAGCTTATTGGCGTAAGAGGTGTCGCTCAGGCTTTGTTTGAGGACTACCTCAGTAATCGCAAACAGCACGTTAAACTTGGTGCCTACATTAGTGATGAATGCTGCGTGACGTACGGAGTGCCGCAAGGCAGTGTTCTTGGCCCTACTTTATTTTTAATATATATTAACAGTCTCTGTAATATAAACCTCAACTCAGGTAAAGTTTTTTCATATGCCGACGATACTGCTATCATTTTTACTGGGAATACATGGAGCTCCGTACGTCAGGTTGCAGAGGCAGGGCTTGCAAGGATAGCCATCTGGTTAAAATTAAATCTGTTGACACTAAACACAGACAAAACTAATTACATAGCTTTCACAAATTATAATTCGTCACAACCTCAATCAAACTTTAAGATAAAAATTCATGAATGTCATCATAACCAGGTAAATTTTTCGTGTGATTGTAAAGCAATCACCAAAGTGACTGAAACTAAATACCTAGGAGTGTTAGTTGATCAAAGGCTTTCCTGGCATGCCCACCTTGAACTGATGATGGCAAGAATCAGAAAACTCATGTGGGTATTTAAGAAGCTTCGGTGCATTGCCGATAAAAGACTCTTAAAATTAGTATACATTTCACTGGCTCAGTCACTTTTGGCTTATTGTATTCCGGTCTGGGGTGGGGCTAGTAAGGTAAAGTTTAAGGATATAGAAATAGCACAAAGAGGTCTTTTAAAAGTCATTCATTTTAAACCCTACAGATACTCTACACAAGATCTTTATAAACTCAGTGATGTACTCTCGGTAAGACAGATCTACATTTTAAACACAATTCTGAAACTTCATAAGTCTATACCTTACGATGCCAATAAAGTTGCCAGAAGACGTAATTATAACGTAGCTCTTATTCCTGCTGTAAGAACGGTTTACGCAAGGAGGCAGTATATGTCACGGTCTGCAAAATTATACAATCAGATGAATAAATTTTTAAATATCTACCCAAAAAATACGTATACCTGCAAAAAGTCGATCACCTCATTTCTTAAATCATGTAGCTATGTGGAAACTGAGGCATTTCTAGAAGAAGGAAATTAACCACAACACACACAAACACACACACACACACACACACACACACACACACACACCTATACACACACACACACACACACAAACACACACACACACACACACGCACCTTTATTTTTGTAATATATATGAATATTGTGTAACTAATATTAATTGAATTAATTCAATATAATAAATTAAACTACTCTCGTCTAATAATAACATAATTAATTGTATCTAATCTAATAATCGTAAATACGTAAACTTCTTTATTGTTATTTTGTCTGAGAATCTGTTTATGGTATTTTCTCACCCTATCAATCAATTACTGTTAAAATAATATGGAGAGCGGGGATATTCTAACACAAGTATTTATTTACTTAAAAGAAATCCCCGACGCAATATGGAAATGTAAAATAACCTGTTTATGAATAAAGATATTTGTATTTGTATTTGTAGCTTCATTTTGTTTTTAAATACAAATTTATTTATTTATGTATGAAGACATGCTAGAAGCACTTATACACGTTCCAACATAGACCTTACCACAGCACAGCTTCGGGACAGTTGTGTGGGCCAGTGCTGAGAAGAAGCTGTGCAAGAATTACGGTTACCTAAAAAAATCAGTCAAAAAAATTATCGACACTGATGACGTCATCATTTAGTCAAGCCCTAGTGTAAAGAAACGGTTTCTTATTTTACTGAAAATATCTGAATTATTCTATTGGAAACTTTGATATATGGCTGAAAATTACAAAGGAAGTCCTAAATTTACTATACAACTTTGCATCGGAGTCGATTTCATTCACAAATTTAATAAAATTTGGAATTAATATTTTTACCAATGATTCATATTTACTGATGAAAAGTATGATTTTCGGGATTGTATCCTCGGCGCACTTCACAGTTACTGAAAGCACAAGCCATTTCATCTGAAATTGTTCTACAAAACTTAAATTATAACTTTATCCATTCATAATTTTTCAAAAATTCAAGCGACGGAAACTTGACGTTTCCACTAAATCCATTATTTCTTAGAAAACGGTCTCGCTGTCATAAGGTCTTTCGCTGTCAAATCCTATAGAATTTCAATAAGTAGCACGCTCTTTTTAAAGCGAAGATTTTTTTCTTTCTCTATGGGTTTTACTGACTTCCTCTGAACTGTCGTTCATGTTTTAAAATGTAATCATGGCATTGTGCGTATTTGTCAATTTGAGTATTTGACATTCAGCTTATATGACATTTTGCGTATTTGTCATAGTGCATTTCTGACGACTTGCGAATTTGACATTTTGCGACAAAGTCTGCCGATCTGACAATACGCGTACCTGGCATTTTGCGTATCTGACATAAGGCGTATAAATCCCATCGTGTTGCTATGTAGTTTGAAGCTTTCTAAGGTCCATAGTTAGAGACCATGTTTCGGATCCGATTGTCATCACTGGTAACACACACTGGTCAAAGACTTTCGTCTTCAGACACCGAGGTTGTTGAGACGAGAAAACACTCTTGCGCAATTTCCCGAACGCTGCCCATCCGAGTCCCGATAATAAAATTAATGGATTGTTATTTCCGCAAAAAATACTAGTTTGTAAGAAAAATACGGAATTCATTAAAAACGTTTTTCAATGAATTCCGTAATAAACGCAAAAATAGTGTTTTAATAAATCACATAATCACCCTGCAAATCACAGGAAGACTGACCGAAATTCAGCACCGCGATAAATAGCAGTCTGGAATTGCAGTCTACTTCTTAAATATGAATGAATAATATCAAGAATGATAAGATAACTCTTTATTGCACATCACATAGGTTAATAACAAATTATTTTTGAGGAAAATGTACAATTTAGGCGGTCTTACTGCTATAAGCGATCTCTCCCAGACAACCTTTGGGTAAAGAAATAATTCGTTTTCAAAAAAAGAAATTTATTCAACAAATTAAGCGCAGTTAAGTCGAGTAAGTCGCTCATCACATACCACATTTTATTTATTTATTTATTTATCAATTGATTTATTTTTGTAGTTATTTATTTATTTATTTATTACATGCGAGATAAGTGGTACTCAATGGTTTTACAATATTTTTAACACTCACAGTGTCATATTTTATTCTTAAAAGATGACATATGAAACCAAAAATTGCGCACGGGCGGGACTTGAACCAGCATCTTTCTGGCTAACCGGGCCAACTGCTCTTCCAATTGAGCTACCGTGCTGTCGGTCCGACCGCGCGAAATTCTTGGTCTCATTGATACGTCATTGCGTGACGTTAGCGCCATCTACCCGTCTGTTTATGAATGATGCTGGTTCGAGTCCCGCCCGTGCGCAATTTTTGGTTTCATAATTGGACACTGTTATGCAAAAGGGTGTCAAGTGACCAAAATTCAGGTATGGAGTTATTGGTACCACTGGATTCGCAAAAACGTCCTCTATCTGGTCGCCCAAAGGTCTAACTTCGGAAAAATATAAATTTAAAGTTATTTCACAAAATAACGTATTGCGAAACAATCCATTGAATGTACTGATATTTGCAAAAAGGTTTCATGTGTTCTTGATACCGTTTAGCGATTTATTATTGCTGAATTTATTTTAACAAAAAGGTTTCAAGTCCATGTTTATTAATAGAAATACTAAAATTATTGTTTTTTTAAATCATTGATCTGTCAGGTTTAAAGAGCTGTCTTTATGACGAATAATGACGAAAAGTCCGTAGTTTTAGATTTTTGACAAATAAATTAAAAGACTAGTCATCCTAGTCATAATTCATTTAAAAAGATTATTCAACCCAATAACTCCTAAAAATCTATTCAGTTTATCTTAGGTACCTACTTTAAACAAAAACACCTATGTATTCCAAAATCCTTTAATAGAACAGAGGATTTTTATTTTATTATATTTTAGTAATCTTATGTTATTCAGACTTCTTTTTGAATCAACTTTAAAAAAAATACAGATTTTTCTAATGACTTTACGGAGGCATCTTATTATTTTTGAATAAAATTATAGTGAACTATGGATGTAAGAGTCTTAAGTTTTAATATATGTATTTTTTATTATTAAAATCTGGCAAAAAGAAGAAGAAGCAATTTACTGAGGTTTTGGAAGTATAGGGTACAAACAAATTTAAAAAAAAAATATTTTAATATATCACCGGGGTTATGATTCTTGCCATGGGCAGCCGTTTAGTTAATAATCAAGTACTACAAAGTGCATAGAAATACGCGAATTTAATAACGAATCGCAAAAATCCAGAAAAAGTGTGTGGATACACCAGAACGTTAGAATTATTGAAGGTTACGCTTATTATAAACTTCTACAAGATAAAACAAATGATATTTAAATACATAAATCATTAAAATATAGAAAACTCTGTTGTTGAAACTGTTTGACTATAAAACTAATACTAATGGGATTCTTAAAAGAGTTTTGCAAAAAGGATTCAAAGTACTTTAAAACCTTTTAACAAATTATTTGCAACGATATCCTATTAAAGCAAAAAGGTTTTAAGTGTTTTAATTGCATTTGTCTACTTGTTTAATTATTATGCACACAAATGAACATCAAATGCATAAAATATACATCTCATTCTGTAGTTATGCCAATTTCCAGGCATGTAAATTTATAGCAATTTTTAAAAGTGACGACCTTGAAAATATTTAAGCGCGTTTATCTCGAAATGACCAATTTGTCACTTGACACCATTTTGCATAACATTGTCCATTTCAACTTTTAAGTGGTACTCTTTAAAGCAGACTGGTATGCACAGGTTCATATTGCAGGTCTCACACTTGAACACTGTGCACACATCTTTTTTTTGCAGAGAGCACCATTGACACCGCGACTTCCGTTTTCCAGTTTTAGCCGGGAAGTGGTGTGGTGCTGACGGCACAACGGCTGTTTGCGGATGAATTATTGTTGTATACTTCCGCAAAATTTCATCAGCCAACCGGTAACGGAATTCGCGTGCGGAGATTTTTGTGTTCGTTGAAAAAATTACATGCGCGTTGTGTATCGACACGTTTAGAAGCCGGCGAAAAAGCTTTTTGTACCACACTTGATTACGTACCCTTTCCACGGGAAAGGCCTGCAGAAGCTGGTCCTTTTTGTCGACCCCCCCCATGGCCAGGTTGTAATCAAGTACAACCTTCGGTTTGTACCGGTAGCACCCGTACTTTTCTTTGCCGCCGACTTCTACGCCGTGGAAAGTCGAGATCAAGGGCACGACATTGGCGTCTTTCCAGACAGCAATGGTCATGTCTTTTGTCTGACTAAACACAACTTCTCCAGTCCGCATGTTTTTCTTAGTTTTGCTGCGCAGACTATCGGGCACAAACTCTCTGTTAAGACGGAGAGTTCCCATCGTGTCAGTCTTCTGTGATTTGAGGGCTCTAGACAGAAGCGGGCTATTATAAAAATTGTCCATTACTAGGGTGTACCCTTGACCTAGCAATGGACTCACCAATTTGAAGACAATTTTAGATATTGCCCCTTCTGGTTCGATGTCTTCGCGGTCATCATGCGTGTCAACTGCCATTGCTTGGTCTTTGCCTGCATACATTATCATTGACCACAGGTACCCCGACTTCGACTCGCAGAGCTCATAACTCTTTATACCTACCCGAGCAGCTTTTGTATTGATGAGCTGTGCGAAAGACAATCTACCTTTCCATAGCAGAAGCGACTCATCAATAGCTATTTCCTGCTCGGGTAGATACAAAGAGCTAAACTTGCTCGAGAGATGATCAAGAATGGGCTGAATTTTAGCCAATCGGTTCGGGGTACTGTTGTCGAAGGGCAAGGCCGAATTGTCGACAAAATGCAGGCATCTTTTAATCAATTTGAATCTGTTAAACGACATGATGTCCTCAAAGACACCAAACTTGAGGTACTTGAACCGAGGTGTCCAGTATTCCGCCTCCACCGGAAGCGGAATCAAACTCTGCAACATGCAGATACCTAAAAATGACCACAGTTCTCGGTCCGAAATTGGGGTCCATTTTTTAATGCTCGCATGCGACTTGATGCGAGAATCGTTCTTTAAGTTCTCAGCATACCTATTAGTTTCTACCACTATGAGGGATATAATGTCGCTATCCCATATCTTTTGTAAAATTTCTAATGGAGTCAAATTTTGGACAGGGAAAGTAGGACCAGGTTGCCCTACGAAAACTTCCCGCTGGCCAATGAAGACACTAGGGTCACTAGACCAATTAAAATCTAACATGTCTTCATTGGCCAGTTCTCGTAGGGCAATATCGTCCCTGCTGTCCATTTCATTAAGTACATTGCGGAGTTGGGCAGGGAGGTCTTCAAAATCATTGACGGCGGCGTGGGTAGTGGATGGACCTACATCCACTTCGTCAACATCACTCCCCGGGTTTTCTCCGTTATTGGTCTCCCACCTCAATAGTTCTTCGGCCATGTCATCTTCAAACAAAGTTCCTATAAAAAAGTTTAACGATAATTTCTGGGAGGCTTCGTAGTTCGCGTAGTTTAACAGAGAAACGTGACTTACCCCAAGCTTCTGTCGAGGGCGTCGAAGGCAGTGGAGAGGCTGGACCTGAAATTAAAAGGATTATTCACTGTTCACAATTATACAAAGACATCACTAAGTTTCTACGTAGTACACAGAGAAACGTTACTTACAAGCTGCTGCCGAGGACGTCGAAGGCAGTGGAGAGGCTGGACCTGAAACAAAAAGAATTAGTCACAACTATACAAAGGCCACTAATTTGAACTTGTATTTTATATTATGCATTATTTGAACTCACCAGGTGAAAATCCCACCAGTTTGATGACAGCATCAACCAAATTCAGGTGTTTGGAACTATAAATTTTATGTTTTTTTATTGCATAAATAATGTAAAAATCAGAATATAACATACTTCGTTTTTTCAATTCCCAAGGTTGGGGCACGCGCGGAGGAGGGGTCTCGGGTGTGCCCGGTACCAATGGGCACGCCATGCGCTCCGGCGACATAGTTCTTCTGCAAAACAAAACACAATAAAAATATCAAAATTAAAATAATAATTTAATATTCATATCAACCAATTTAATTTCTTCTCAGAAACCCCTTTCTTACTTGGCTGTCTTCTTTGGAGGAGCGTCGGGCAACAAGAAACGAGAGACCTGCTTCTTTTCCCTCATTTCTAGTTCAAGTTTGCTCCAATCCTCCGCAGATAAGCCCTGTATGACCTTTTTTTCTGGACTTTTACTTTTTTTTATCTCCTCCCTATAACTTGGTCGAAATGATCTACAACAAAAAATAATTTATTTATATGCCATGCTGCTTACAAACCGCCACAACTTATATTTTTAATTTAAGTTTACATACGTCGATGGCTGTGGTGCAGCTGGTTGCTCGTCAAGAGGATGTCTAAAAGTAAACACAATTATCATTATTTAAATAATACTTAAATAAAAATTTGAAGAACCGCTTGCCTTCATGATCAATTAAAAGAGGCTATAGCAAAGTTGGCCTGAGTCAGGATTAACAAAAACCAAGCCCATAGAAATGTCATCAACATGTCAATAATCCAACATTAATCAAAAGATTTTTAAAAATAAAAATAGCTAACAAATGTAAAACTAACCTGCTAAAATTAAGTGAGCGAGCACTATCTCCGTTATCGGTCTTCCACCTCAATAGTTCTTCGGCCATGTCATCTTCAAACAAAGTTCCTATAAAAAAGTTTAACGATAATTTCTGGGAGGCTTCGTAGTTCGCGTAGTTTAACAGAGAAACGTGACTTACCCCAAGCTTCTGTCGAGGGCGTCGAAGGCAGTGGAGAGGCTGGACCTGAAATTAAAAGGATTATTCACTGTTCACAACTATACAAAGACATCACTAAGTTTCTACGTAGTACACAGAGAAACGTTACTTACAAGCTGCTGCCGAGGACGTCGAAGGCAGTGGAGAGGCTGGACCTGAAACAAAAAGAATTAGTCACAACTATACAAAGGCCACTAATTTGAACTTGTATTTTATATTATGCATTATTTGAACTCACCAGGTGAAAATCCCACCAGTTTGATGACAGCATCAACCAAATTCAGGTGTTTAGAACTATAAATTTTATGTTTTTTTATTGCATAAATAATGTAAAAATCAGAATATAACATACTTCGTTTTTTCAATTCCCAAGGTTGGGGCACGCGCGGAGGAGGGGTCACGGGTGTGCCCGGTACCAATGGGCACGCCATGCGCTCCGGCGACATAGTTCTTCTGCAAAACAAAACACAATAAAAATATCAAAATTAAAATAATAATTTAATATTCATATCAACCAATTTAATTTCTTCTCAGAAACCCCTTTCTTACTTGGCTGTCTTCTTTGGAGGAGCGTCGGGCAACAAGAAACGAGAGACCTGCTTCTTTTCCCTCATTTCTAGTTCAAGTTTGCTCCAATCCTCCGCAGATAAGCCCTGTATGACCTTTTTTTCTAGACTTTTACTTTTTTTTATCTCCTCCCTATAACTTGGTCGAGATGATCTACAACAAAAAATAATTTATTTATATGCCATGCTGCTTACAAACCGCCACAACTTATATTTTTAATTTAAGTTTACATACGTCGATGGCTGTGGTGCAGCTGGTTGCTCGTCAAGAGGATGTCTAAAAGTAAACACAGTTATCATTATTTAAATAATACTTAAATAAAAATTTGAAGAACCGCTAGCCTTCATGATCAATTAAAAGAGGCTATAGCAAAGTTGGCCTGAGTCAGGATTAACAAAAACCAAGCCCATAGAAATGTCATCAACATGTCAATAATCCAACATAAAGTCAAAAGATTTTAAAAAATAAAAATAGCTAATAAATGTAAAACTAACCTGCTAAAATTAAGTGAGCGAGCACTAACTGCCCGCGCACGGGCACGCGCACCAGTGCGACCTCGGGGAGATCCACGGCCGCGCCCTCGACCACGCTCACTTTTCTGTGCTCCTCCCATGCTCAGAGTAAAAAACCGGCCAAGTGCGAGTCGGACCCGCGCACTGCGGATTGCGTACCACCCTTAAACCGAATTCGTCGGGGTCCACTTTCTTCCACCTAGCGAAAATATCACAATATTTTTTTGACAGAAAATATAACTTTGTTTCTCATAGTCTTTGTAAAAAAGACAAAGTCATATTTGCGGTTGATGAAAATGTGCTATATCTCAAAACTACTGATCTCAATTTTAATCTCGTTCAAACCAATTTTCGTTGAAAGTATTTGTTGAGATCTATAGTATGTATTTTTTTTTAAATTTTAACTTTCTTAATTCAAAAGTTAGATGGGGCGGACGCCTATTTTGCCACTTTGGAAGCGTCCATCTCTCAAATGTTAACCCTTCGTTGCATGATTTTTTATATTTTATTGAAAAAAATCATATTGCATTTGAAATAGTAAATCCGAAAAGTATTTTGCATTTTGCATTTAAATGCATTTTTTAAACCATTTTGTATATCTCTGATTACAATCAAACAAACAAAGTTTTCCTCTTTATAATATTAGTGTAGACTGTAAATGTTTCATATGTTTTCTCTGGAAATAAAATTTTGTCGATGTATGAAGATGGGTAGCCTCTTAAATATATTTAGTACTGATCAGTTGGAATGGTATTGCATAGTGATGGAAAAATCCATCATACCCTATTTGTCAAAAAAATAAAATAATTAGTGAACCAATATTTTTCCTGTAATCTAAGACCTTAATTAAATATAATTAATATAATTAATATTTAATTAAGGTCTTAGATTACAGGAAAAATATTGGTTCACAAATTTTTTTTTTTTGACAAATAGGGTATGATGGATTTTTCCATCACTATGCAATACCATTCCAACTGATCAGTACTAAATATCGCACCTTTGGGAACAAAGGGTCACTTTTGCAATATTTTATAAAAACGACTTAAATATACAGAAAAAACCGCGATAATCGACTTTATATACATAGTAAAAACGGTGATAATCGCGTGACAAACATCGCTTTGAGGGCGGGGGGGACGTTACGTTATTTCACGTAATTGGTCCGTTTGCTTGAAATATAACGTCTCATCCGGTCAGTAGTGTCTTCACAGCCGAAGTGTGATCTTGCGCTTTGTTGACAGAGCGGCACTACGGTAAGTTATGACTTATATGTTTACATATTCCTTGGAATAATAACGTTACTTCTATTTAAAAAGTACATTTTGTTACCAATTTTGATATTTGTTTGCTGTAAACATAAAGACACTTCTGTTTATAAGTGACATCGAACCATAAAACTTTTCGTATCATTGGACCCAAAACGTCACTTCTGTAAATAAATGACATTTTATTTGTAATTATTAGCATTTTTATGAAATTGGAATGATATTTTTGCATGTAAGTGACTTTTTGGATTTAAATAATCCCGTTTGTTTTGATAATATCACAAGCATTTTTCACAAGCAAATGCTTGTGAAAATGCTTTAAAGTTGCATTATGTTTATATTAATTATTTTCTTACCAAGGACGAGGACAAAATGCATTGTGAGCAAATCAAAATATATAAGATCTACACGGCTAAAATGCTTACGATTAACGTATCGGACCGAAAAGAATAACTATACCTACTAATTACTTACTATAATATTAATTTGGTTTTAGGTGACAGATTTCAGGAATAAAAAGGCTGGTCAGCGTTCGGGAAACTGCGCAAGAGCGTCTTCTCGTCTTAATTACCTCAGTGTCTGAAGACGAAAGTCTTCAACCAGTGTGTGTTACCAGTGTGTGTTGGCATACGGATCCGAAACGTGGTCCCTAACTATGAGCCTCATAAAGAAGCTCAAAATCACACAACGAGCAATGGAGAGGGCTATGCTCGGTGTTTCTCTACGAGATCGAATCGGAAACGAGGAGATACGTAGAAGAACTAAGGTAACGGACATAGCCCTGCTAATCAGTAAGCTTAAGTGGCAGTGGGCAGGGCACATAGCGCGTAGAACTGATGGCCGTTGGGGCAGAAAAGTCCTAGATTGGAGACCCTTCGACTAAAGGCGCAGCGTAGGATATCCACCGACAAGATGGACAGACGAGCTTGTAAAGATCGCAGGATCGCACTGGATGCAGACCACTCACAACCGGTCGTTGTGGAAAGCAATAGGGGAGGCCTATGTTCAGCAGTGGACGTCCTTCGGCTGATAATGATGATGATGATGATTATGATTACTTCAAAACTTCATACGAGGGCGATTGGATTGAAGTCAATCGTAATCAAACAGTAAGACGAAGCAGAATAGATCAACAACCTCACGAAGTAATATTAAAGCAGGCATATGAAAGTAAAATACCCTTAGCTGCTCGAAAGAAGGCAGATATTAAAAACTTAATTGATAACAACATTATACCTAAAGTTTATGAAACTATTTACTACACAATATTTTGATTTCTTTACTTTACATTTAAACAAAAGCTAGTTTGATGCTATATAATGTATTGTAAACTTGTTATAGGATTTGTTACTGCTTTTATTTATAATTTTGTTACCAAAGTCGTAGTTCCTAATTTCATTAAAATAGTGCTATGAGTATGTGATTAGAACCTACTCGTATAACTAATTGAATATTAAAACGTGTAGTATAGTATGAATATGTTTAACATAAATATATTTTTGAGACTGTTTACAATAAAGGTAAAATTGTTATGTCCATTTCAGAATTTATTAATGAATATCTTATAAGTTTTTGTCCGCCAAACTTGTTGTATAAGAGAATTTACTTTCGTATTAAGGCTGAACATGATTGATTTAAGTTTTAGATTTAATTGAAACGTGTAGGCTATGCCAAATGTGTTCAGATTTTAAATATTAGTACAACTTCAACTTAAATAAAGACTTGAGATACCTACTAAACTGATAAGGTATGATAATAATGAATGATATATTTTTGAAAACAATTCAGTATTACTTAAGTTTTATCATGTATAGAATAACTTGAAAGCCTTAATTATATAATTTCTTTCGAAATGTTTATTATTTTTTTCATTTGGATGTCATTTATTTGATTTTGAATAAACAAAACTTGATAATATCTCCTGTTTTATTGAATAATCCTCCATGTTATCGTTACATCATGTTAAATTTTCGTATTTTTATGCTCGTTTTAGTTTTATTGGTTTACAATAATATTCAACTTTACTAAAACATAAAGGTAATCACCTCTTAACATACTCTTAAACTTTCTTTTTAGATTTTATTATTTTTATAAAGGGCATTTCTGCAAAACAACTATTAGCAATTTGTAACAAAAAGACACTTTTGGTACCCTCCCCTCAGTTTAAGGCTTATTTCTCAAAATCGTCTCTTGTATGATTTTTTTAAATAGTAACGATTTATCTGTTAAGAATTTACCAATGTAAATCTGTAAGAATCGCGTTAATACTCTAAAACAGTATTAAGTTATTTAAGAACTACGCTCAAAAAAAACGTTTTTTGCTCCTCCTGTAAAGTTGGAAATCCTGCAGAAGTGACCCTTTGTTCCCAAAGGTGCGATATATTTAAGAGGCTACCCATCTTCATACATCGACAAAATTTTATTTCCAGAGAAAACATATGAAACATTTACAGTCTACACTAATATTATAAAGAGGAAAACTTTGTTTGTTTGTTTGATTGTAATCAGAGATATACAAAATGGTTTAAAAAATGCATTTAAATGCAAAATGCAAAATACTTTTCGGATTTACTATTTCAAATGCAAAATACTAAATAGTTTTCCTTTTTGTATTTCAAATGCTAAATGCAAAATAGGTATTTTCAAAATACTTTTTTCAAAATAAAATACCTTTTTTTGAGAAATAGTGACTGTCTAATAAAATGGCACCTTCCTTTTGCATGGCATTTTTGTTATATTTATCAGTACGTGTTACAATAAATTCTGTTATGTTTATAATAATAATGAACCACTTCACCAGCACCATCAAACACTCAATCCGTGAATCGAATCCGAGTAATCAGGAGCACGGTTTTGACCGATGCCGCCATCGTGTTAGTGGGATGTCTGCCTTGGGACCTTGACGCCATGGTTCTCGCTGCAGTCTACTAGTGGCGAGGAGACCAATGGCTCAAGGGCAACGACCTGCAGCGCGTGAGATCGAGACGGTGAAGCTTCACATAGAAGAGACGGCTCTAGAAGTGTGGTTGAGGAGAGTGGCCGTCAATCATGCAAGGCGCCGGACTCTCGAGGCAATTCACCCTGTCCTAAAAGATTGGATGAGGCGCCAGCACGGTCGCCTGACGTATAGACTGACCCAGGTACTGACAGGCCACGGATGTTTTGGTGCCTTCTTGTGCTGAATTGGCCGAGAAGAGACGATTAAGTATCATTAAGTATCACCACTGTACCGCTGATGAGAATACAGCGCAACACACCCTCGAGATATGCCCGGCTGGAGCGAATCCTGGAATTATTTGGCCACATTGCGGGAAAAGACGGACACAAGTTACCGGCAAGATAGATGGCAAAAGACCGAGAGGACGCAGCCCAACAAAATGGTCCGACCAGATTCGCACTGCACTGTCTGGCACTGCCTACCGCATGCTAATCTCCACGTTGTTCTCCATGACGCCAAGGACCGGAACAGATGGAAGACCACTATTAGAAGCAAACTCATAAAGGGGTGTCACGACCTTCAGCAATGAGGAGCACGATGCAAGGAGGTGTTGAACTATGGAACCCTAAAAATGGGTGCGCATGGATAGCAGACGCCTCTATCGGTCAAGGCAATACAAGCGTCATTCTTTCTTTTCATTTTGTTTGACTGGTAATGTTGGCTAAACTTAATCACAAAGTATTTTGCATTTTGAAATGAATATTCAAAATGCAAAATACGTGTCAAAAGGTATTTCAAATAAAATACAAAATGGTTTTTAATAAAAGGTATTTAAATGCAAAATACAAAATAGGTATTTTGCATTTTGTATTTGCATTTTAAATAGAAGTATTTCAAATAAGTCACATCTCTGATTGTAATGAATAGGCTCATAAACTACTGGACCGATTTTAAAAATTCTTTCACCATTCGAAAGCTACCTTATCCACGAGTAATATAGGCTATATTTAATTTTGAACAAAAATAGGGTTCCGTAAGAATTAGGGTTTTTCGGACACAATCCTCGCCATCCACGCGGGCGGAGCCGCGAGCGACCGCTAGTTTGTTATAATAATAAAATAATTAGCTGAGGTGCAATTTTTTTCCTATATGTATCACATCTTACTAGATATATGGCCATAAAATCTGCCTCCCCCATACATTTACTTTATTGTTGAACAATATGTAGCTATAGAATTGAAACTTTTTCTTTTTTGGTTTTGTCATATCTTATTATAATACATACTGTAGATATACAGTAGATGCAATATAACCAATTTTTGCAGTTTGAAAGCAACACAAGCCATTTCGACACCATTGATAACTCTATACGTAGCCAAAAACCGAAAAAAAAAACTCTATACGTAGTAGTAACAGCTCACTGGTAAATCTAGCCATTTCGATATTTGTTACGAATATTTACGATAGGTTGGCGACTTAACATTTTTTTAAATTTAATTATGGTGTTAAAAGGCCTATTACTTCATATTTTACGCACTTGCTCACATGCATAAATCAGTAACATCTATAGACTCTTTCCGCCATTCTCATATACCTACACAATAAGGGGCGGAATATTTGTGTCAACTGGTATCCAACCAAGTAACGCACACACGTACAGCTTGAAGTTGGCTTCACTTGCTAATGGCGGTGCGGAGTCCTTACTTTTTTTACTCGTCCGTGTCAAATACCTTGATATTTTTAAAATATTCAACATTTACGTGATTCATACATACAGTTCATACAGTTCGAGTGTTTTGAGACCCAATTTCGTATGAAAAATTAAAATGAATGAAATATGAATTAAAAGTTAAAAAATAATAAATATCATTCGAGTTTTTGACCTACGATTTTTATTTATTAATCTTTTATTTCTTTAGTTTGTTTAAATAACTATTGATCAAAGTAAGTTACGATAAAAACGTTTTGATAAAATAATATCAATTCAATACAATTAAGTTCAGTTCAGTAGGCACAAAAGTCTTCTGCGGTTTGAGTATACATTCAAAATTTATGGATACGTCAGTATGTTGACAGTTCACATCAAAAAAATGCGCACCCTTTCTTAGCACCCTTTTTGCTTAATGGCATAAGCGTAGCGTCCACAGAACATAAAAAACGAGTAGAAGTAGTAAGTAGGCGGGCCCCGTGAAGCGACGCATAAGCCAAGCTTGGCGCATCTTAGGTTCCCGCCCCCTTCCACGCGCTTCAGACGGTGACAGTTGCTCGAACTTTTAAGACGTTTTGCTGTACGAACAAAAAACTTTAAATATGCCGACCTGCACTGTATTAGAGTGCAAAAACACAAGCACTACAAACAATTTATCCAAAGGAGGCGTAACATATCATCGGTAAGTAATATTATATCATTATTTCAATAGAAATTGTAAATTTTGCAGAAAATAACAATCCATATACATTACAACCTAAAACCATTTCACTGTTCATAGAGATAAGGTTGAAACTATATTTTAACTGTTACTTATTGTCGAAACGCTACTCATTTAGGGAATGACCAAATCAAAATATCGATAAGTTAGCTATCGATACTTGTTATTGTATGACATAAAAAAGAAAAGTTTTTAATAAATAAATATAAATATGCGCCAGACAACACACCAATTGTCTGGTTTCGTGCTAAGGAATTTCCTTCCTTGTGTTACGAAGTACCAGACAACGATTATGACGGGGGCGTCTCCCATAAATACTTAAATACATATAACATCCATGACTTAGGTACAAATGTTCATGCTCGTCACACAAACATTTGCCCCTTGTGTTAGTTTGGTCACACTGGTTTTCATACAAAAAGGTTGATAAATTGATGTTTTTTTTAATAAATGTAAATATAATAACGAAATACTAAAAATAGTAAGCCAAGTACTAAGTAAAAGGTAATTAAATATACAGGACCTTGTACATCGCATGCCAAATTAAAATGACTTTTACTGTCGTTTCCTGCCATATTTTTTTTACGCCCTCCAGCTTTAGGGATTTCCTTTTTTGTTTTTTTTTTCGTATGTAATTAATAACTTGTTTAAATAAATTAATAAACACATTTAATTAATAACTTAATATTATTTTCATAGTGAATAAATGTAAATTAAATGTCTCTTGTAAATAAATACAGATTTTTTGGAGTGCGTTTATCTCTTCTCATAATGAACATTGCCTTTATTCCGGTATTTGTTAGGGTTCCGTAGCCGAATGGCAAAAAACGGAACCCTTATAGTTTCGTCAAGTCTGTCTGTCTGTCTGTCTGTCTGTCTGTCTGTCTGTCTGTCTGTCTGTCTGTCTGTCTGTCCGTCCGTATGTCACAGCCACTTTATTCTGAAACTATAAGCATCACATAGCTGAAACTTGGTAGGTAGGTGTATTTTGTTCACCGCTTTCCGATTCAGATACAAAAAGTAAGAAAAAATAATATTTAAGGGGGGGCTCCCATACATGAAACTAAAACCTAAAAATTTTTTTTTACTCAAACCTATGCGTGTGGGGTGTCTATGAATAGGTCTTTTAAAATGATGCTGAGGTTTCTAAAACCATTTTTTCTAAAAGTGTAAGGTTTGAGATATAGACGCTTCCAAAGTGGTAAAATGGGCGTCCCCCCCCCTCTAACTTTTGAACTAAGAAAGTGAAAATTTTGAAAAAAATATATGTTGTAGATCTCAACAAAAACTTGCAACGAAAATTGGTTTGAAGGAGATCGAACCAGTAGTTTCTGAGATATTGCACATTTTTATCAACCGCAAATATAACTTTGTTTTTCATACAAACACTATGAAAAACAAAGTTATTTTTGCTGTCGCAATATATTGTGATGTTTTCGTTAAGTGACAGTAAGTGGACCCTGAATTCAGTTAAGGGTGGCACGGAACCCTCAGTGCGCGGGTCCGACACGCACTTAACCGGTTTCTTTTATAGCTTACAATAAAGAAGTCATTAACAATTTGTATATTTTAAAAAAAATATATGATTAAACATAATGCTGTCTCATGTTCCATTACAAAAATATCGACATGAATATCTATCTAGTAAATGTCCCATCTCTAGCTATGAATGATTCTTAAATAGCATCTGTCGTCAGGTGGCGGAACTATCTGATAGTGAATAAGAGGCATCTAGTGTCGGGTAGCGAAACTATCTGACATTGAAAGGTAACCAATCGCTACAAGACATTCTTGGTGTGCGTGATAATGTGATATAATCACAAATGTGTTAGTTTGGTCACACTGGTTTTCATACAAATAGGAGTTAATACTACTTCTATCATTTTTTATGTTAACTGTGGTAGCGTCTCAATCACAGATTACTAAGAGTAAGTATGTAGGCTAACTAAATATGGTCTTTATTCAGACGTAGTAGTAAACAGCTCACTCGACCGACACTCACTGGGTATCGGCCATTTTATTGCCGCCAAAATTGCACTTGAATAGTGTTATTATTATTACTGAAAACGTAGCTTTATCTTTGAATATCTGAACAGTTTAATGGTATATTGACTAATTATCCTCTCTTGTAATACTTCGTTTATGTCGAATTATGCTATACTTGTGCTAGAATAACCATTTGGCAAGTGGCAAGCATTGAAAAACAGATAATCAAGTAACCACATGGATACGAGGAGAAATGTTATTTACTATGTAAAAACACTAACATACCTTTATGAAGTGAATAATCACAACAACATAGAGAAAAGTAATACTCCGGAATTACAACACTGGCAGCGACTTAAATTGTACACACACTTTGATCATAGCCAAGAGGCCAAGAACTTACTCATTCATACAACAAACAAACAACACATGTGCACAGATTAGTAAGAGTATGTGAAAAGGATCTTCCTTCTCTTCTTCTGTCTGGCTGGCCAATCATATATTATTCATCTGTGGACCAATAGATGACATTGACAGGAGCGCTAGTTTTTTTTGTTGAGGGTGGGGCGCTAGCATTCCATAAGTTAGCCAGAGCTAGAAAATCTCCCTTGATTCTGGGAGTCTATTATTTATTTGAGTCTTTTTTATCCATCCATGGCAAAGTCAAAGAAAAAAATTCTTGGATGGAAATGTCGTTGAAGACAGGCATTTTCTATCATAAGATGCATATCATGTATGTTACACCGATTTAGGGGGCAAAACAATTGTATTTATAATAAAAAAATGAAAATTAAAATTGTATTTTAGGTGTTTAGCACTACGGTATTTAAAAACAATTATATTGATTATAGTTTACCTACACAGAAGTTCACAGAACAACACATACGGAAAAAAATCAAAAGGCAAAATCAGAAAATTTCTTGTAAGATTGGGGAGATTTCCCTTCACTCGATCTGGCAGCCGCAATTTTGAATTTGACAGCTTTGGTTCCGACTGTCGCCGTATAGCCAGAAGATCCGTGTCGCACACACTGACTGTAGTTATGACAGATACTAGATTGGAAAGCTCTTGGAGCGTTTATGACCCTTATAAAGTTTGGGGAAGCAACCTGTGGTGTCGCTAGCATCGTTTTATTTTTCTAGGACATCTATCAAAGAAAAATAAAACGACATGATGACCAATGTTGCGAGATTGCTCTCATAATATCCGAAGAAAAATATTCTGTCACGCAGCCTACGCGTTAAAAAGCACTTAGGAAATTCAACAGGCTTGTTAATGTGACGGTGGCCGAGTGGTATAGGCATACGCCCGGATAGCGTAAGACACGGGGTTCAATTCCTCAACTGTCAAAGAGTCACAGTTACTTTTTACAAGTGCAATTTATAATATTAAGTTAGTATGGTGACAAAACACTATAAAAACAAAAATACACATAATCCTTAAATAAAGTTTAAAATTTTAATGTTTTTTATTATTGATAAAGGTGAACGCACATTTATCCGAGCCGAACGAGCCGAACGAACCGAATTTTTGAATTCTTTATATGAAATCTCATGAAACCTCGCACACTTCTCCGCGCCGAATCATCCGAATCGTCCGAATCTGGAGGAAACCCAGGAATCCTAGATAAATTCGGATGACGTCATCAGATTCGGCGCAGATAATGCGGACGACTCGGATGAATCGCAGGGACATATTCTTACTCACTTCCACCGTTAGCTGTCACTCATAGCGCTATCTCGATTCGGCGCGGATAATGCGGACGACTCGGGCGAATCGCCGGAACATCTTCCTTCTCACTCCCACTTTTAGCTGTCACTCATAGCGCTATCTCATGGAGACAACATTCGCGGTCGATTCTTTCGGCGCGGTCGATTCGTCCGGTTCGGATATGTGTGGGAGGCCTTCTTGACTTCGATTCGTTCGGCGCGTTCGGCTCGGCTAAGGTGTGCGTTCACCTTAATACAATGAGCAGTTTTCGTGTCATGAGATGTTTATATCATCGAGAGATGGCACTAGCGTCACTTTAGGAACTAACTTTTTAAACTTCATTTAATTTTGAATAACGGAGGGTAATTGCTTTTCTCCAACGTAAGTTTGAACAGTAAAACTATATTATATTACGCACTTTTTTTTCTTTGGTTTTCCGCCATTGCATCAGGAAAAAAAATGTTCCTAAAGTGACCCTAACGCCATCTAGTGAGAGCTGTAAAACGATGGGAGAAAACAGCTCATTGTTTTGCGTCTGAAATTGGTGGAACATACACGTTGTGTGCCTCTTATGGTAGAAAATGCCTTCAACGACATTTCCATCTAAGAAATCTTTTCTATGACTTTGCCATGATGGGGTTAAATAAAGACCTTAATAAATAATAGATTCCCTAAATCAAGGGATATTTTCTTGCTCTGGATACCCTTTATTAAATAAGCGCCTCCCTGACAAAGTCATCTATCTATTGCATACTCTTACTAATCTGTGATCTATTGGCCAGAAGATCTTTGTCGCAGTACACCTCGCTGAGAAGCGAAATGGAATTTTATTTAAAAAAGTCATTATAAAACTTGCCCAGAACCCAGTTGACACTTGACACTGACTTTAAATATTTTTTTGTGAGTTTGTCTTTATCATAGAATTATTATCTTTCGGAATAGAACGACAAAAGCGAGATGTCATTAGGATAAAGCTGTGCGATAAAAAGAGACCATTTTTTAACGGCTGTCAAACAGTTAGGAGTTCCAAAGAGCCTCGCTGAAAATTTCTTCCATTTGATTTTTATAATTTCAAATGAAATTGTGTATATTTAAGAGAAAATTGTGCTTCTGAATCATGGGGACTTGATCGGCGATTGATTATTGTTCATTACAGCAAAATAACCCTTACAACTTCTCATTTAAGAGGTAAATTAGTCCAAATCGAAGCCTCTCAATTTACGATTCAGATTTGCCAATCCGGCTTAAATTTCTAGTACGAAGTTTGCTTATGCTTTTCTATAAACGTTAATTTTATGTAAAAAGTAAAGACAAAATAACATTTAATGCATGTTTACGAATATTTTGTGCAAATAAATAATTATTCGTTTTACATTAAGGCTGCATGTTCGATATTTTGTGTCGACTGTTTATCATGCGGTAAACTAATATATGTAACCTAGGAAGATAAGTATAAATCACCTGGACGAAAGATTATCTCATTTTAAGTTACTAATGTAACTTACTAAAGTTGGTTATTGTCATCCAAAATCGGTTTCGTTTGAAAGTTTTTACTTGTTCTTCTATTCCGATAGGAATATTAATTTTATGGTCTGTACAAGATTCGGCTTTGGACCACTGGTATAGGCCATAGAATATACCGATAACAGAGTGACAACGGATGTCAATGATGTCATACCTATAATCTATGGCGCGATTGTTCTTATGCTTATATATTCTGTGCTTCTGTCTGTCTCTCTGTCTGTGTGTGTTTAAAAAAACAAATTTGTCTTTGGTTACTTTGTGATGTCGTCGTCGAGTATCGAGTGTCGTCTTTTGTAAAGTTTTATCTAGGTAAGTTAATGTTTATTTTATAGATTTTAGATATTAATTAATAGTTACAGTGATGTAAGCAATAGTAATTTCTTCCAACTAAATTAACCGATATATTCCCAAACTGCCGACTGAAGCGTACCATTTTCTACGGCAGCCATATTAAAATTTTTGTAGTTGATCTACAATCTTTATCCGTTGTAATCTTTTTAATCACCAAATCTTCCCTATTTATATTTTTAACACTATGGTCGAGTCACCAAAATCTTATTGCTAAGCTTATTAGTTGCCTACGGCTATGTATTGTTATTTGTTACCCTTACGTGTTATGTATTTTGTATGTGATTTGGTTGTTGACGCGTCTCGTTTATCTCCGCTAAAGGTACCGTTTATGTTCATTACAAACATTTATCTTGTTGCAGATATTCCCGGACTAAGTTGGTGAACGTGATAAACTTTTCTAGTAGCCTATGTCTCTAAAAGTGACTTCTCGTAAAATTTGTTTAGTGTTGGACTTGGACAAAGATTTGTGATTTTAGGTTTCTAATTTTAGTCATCCCTAGTGGGATTCTTTGGCAAAATGATGACCGAAAATAGGATTAGTTCAAGTAATCACGTCGGAAATAGTATGAGCAATCAGAACAAGGGGTATGTACTTAGTGTTCGTTGTTTTTTTGTGTTATTGGGTAAATGGTGCTGATTTATTCTTTTTTTACGCAGAGACGTCGATAAAACAATCGATGACATCGGTTGGAAATCAAAATTAAAAATACCCCCAAAGGACAGAAGGATAAAGACTAGTGTAAGTTTTTTTACAAATACCCTCATTTAACCTGAGTTAACAGTTAATTTTTAATTAGTTAGAAAGTGTTCAACCATTAATTACTCAACTTTTTTTGTTTAGGATGTAACAGATACTAGAGGTAATGAGTTTGAAGAGTTCTGCCTGAAACGTGAGCTGTTGATGGGTATTTTTGAAAAGGGCTGGGAGAAACCTTCCCCTATTCAAGAGGCTTCAATCCCCATTGCACTTAGTGGTAAAGATGTACTTGCAAGAGCTAAAAATGGTACTGGCAAAACTGGCGCTTATTGTATTCCAGTTTTAGAACAGGTATTTTTTTTTCTGGATACCCTACACATGAAAAAGCACATGCTTAAAATTAAATTAATGCACATTCATACTTTTGTTAATGATGAGATTTTTTGGATTCCCCTTCACTTTATTATTAGTGAGAAAACCAAAGCTGATTGGATTTTTCATTTATTATGTTTTGGTGTTTATTGATTGATTTACTAATAAAGAAAATTTGTTTCTCAGGTTGATCCCAAAAAAGATGTAATTCAAGCTTTAATTGTGGTACCAACTAGGGAGTTAGCGCTCCAGACATCACAAATTTGCATTGAACTGGCCAAGCACACAGACATACGTGTAATGGTTACAACAGGAGGTACAAATCTCCGGGATGATATTATGCGTATTTATCAGAATGGTAAGAAAATCATGGTGCTTTTTTTAATAAATTTTCTTTTATAATTATTCACTGATGCTACATACGAACTAAGAATAAAAACATTTTGACTTTAAATGGAATTGCCATATTTATACATTATTGTTGTTTCTATGAAGTCTCACAACTAAACAGGGTTTGCTGTAGACATCCCTTATGTTTAAAGTTCAGTATTACATACCATTGATTCCATAAAACAACAACATCTATGGGAGTTGTCATAGATGTTGCTGTCGAAGCTTTCTCATCTGTATGCACAATATAAGACATCCTGTTTTTTGTTTCAGTTCAAGTAATAATTGCTACGCCAGGTCGTATGATTGATCTCATGGATAAACAAGTTGCCAAGATGGACCAGTGCAGGATGCTGGTACTAGATGAGGCAGATAAGCTCCTTTCCCAGGATTTCAAGGGCATGTTGGACATGGTTATTTCACGGTAAGAAAAACTTTGTTTTGAATATTACAATTGCTGGTGTAAACTATAGTAATGCCAGACCTCTAATATTACTTACCTAATGCTAAATGATAGGTCTGACATCAAGAATAAGTCTATTTACTACTCAATTTAACTTAACACGTTCCGAGACACTATTCTAGACGATGTTTTATTGTTATCACGCCTGTAGGCGGTCACTGTCCCGGAACGTGTTAAGCAACCAGTCTGAATAAACAATAAATACATATATTTTTTTTATCATTAGGATCACAAGTTTTATAAATTATGAACAACATTTGTATTAATTAGTGTGATGATATAAATTGGATTCCCCTTCACTTTTGTTAAGTGATAAAAACCACTTCTGATGTTTTTTAATTTAACTTGTTTCCCATTTCAAAATTTTTGAAGCTAAGTTGTAAATCTGTTTTGCTTTTGGCAGATTACCCAAAGAACGCCAGATCTTGCTGTTTTCCGCGACCTTCCCATTGAGTGTGAAACAGTTCATGGAGAAGCACCTGAGGGAACCCTATGAGATTAACCTCATGGAGGAGCTGACCCTCAAAGGAGTCACACAGTACTACGCATTTGTTCAGGAGAGACAGAAAGTCCATTGCTTAAATACACTATTTTCAAAGGTAATTTAATTTTAAGTTGTTGAATTATGTTAATTACTAGCTTTTGCCCGCGACTTCGTCCGCGTGGAATAGTGACTTCTTTCTCCCGTTTTTTACACATTTACCACTATATCTTTGCTCCTATTAGTCGCAGCGTGATGTTATATAGCCTATAGCCTTCCTCGATAACTGGACTATCCAACACAAAAAGAATTATTCAATTCGAACCAGTAGTTTCGGAGATTAGCGCGTTCAAACAAACAAACAAACAAACTCTTCAGCTTTATAATATTAGTATAGATTAGGATGGCCTCGCTGTTGTCATTTGATATGTTATCATAGCAAGGAATATTAATCTTATCTAATGTCAGTACATGAAAAAACAGAGTATAAAATAAACAAATCAGTGTTTTTGTTGACACAAGAGAAATAATGTCTGGTTTTGTTGTTTCAGTTACAAATAAACCAGTCTATTATATTCTGTAATTCGACCCAGCGTGTGGAGCTGCTGGCGAAAAAGATAACAGAGCTGGGCTACTGCTGCTACTACATCCACGCGCGCATGGCGCAGGCGCACCGCAACCGCGTGTTCCACGACTTCCGCGCCGGCCTCTGCCGCAACCTCGTCTGCTCCGACCTGTTCACGCGCGGCATCGACGTGCAGGCCGTCAACGTCGTCATCAACTTCGACTTCCCGCGCATGGCCGAGACGTATCTGCACCGCATCGGCCGCTCGGGCCGCTTCGGCCACCTCGGTATCGCGATCAACCTCATCACGTACGAGGACCGGTTCGCCCTGCACCGCATCGAGCAGGAGCTGGGCACGGAGATCAAGCCCATACCGAAGGTGATCGACCCGGCGCTGTACGTGGCGCGCGCCGACGAGGACGACTCGGCCGACAAGTAACGCCGAGTCGCGAGCGCCGCGCGCACACGACCCGCTCTCAAATCTGGACTTGCTGACTGGTGAACGGAATTTAGATTAAAAACACAAAAACAAAAAACTTATTTGTAAAAAGTGTAATGAATTTATTATAAAAAAAATGTGAGTGTAAATAGTTATCGTGAAATAAGACTTTAACCTGAAATGGTTACTTTTTTAAAGTGTATATAAAACGAAACATCGGGACTTTCAGAGGCACGTTTGCGCACCTCGTCCATATTGGATTATGTGCGTGGATTCCTCCATTGTTAAAAACGTAAAATATTTATCTGAGTACCAGCTGTGAGAGTCTACCTAGATTTGTCATAGATCTTTACATAAATTGTGGTAGACTTTCCACAGATAATTTGATCACCTGCTCATATTCTTGAGACTTGAGCTAGCGCCATTTTTATTTTACGAGATTTAATGATATTATAATCACTCTGAAATATGGGCAGGTTGTAGTCTAGCTCAACCAATGTTATTTGACGAAATGTATCTAAAGTCAGCATCACAGACATTGTTTTTGGCCGCTTGGAACAGTGTCTATTTAGTCAAGCCGTCTTTTTTCAATGGTTATATAAAATGAAAAACTTAGTAGGAACTGTTGAGCTAAATAATTTAGTTCGTAGTGTTGTTTCTATGTGAATCGAAATCATAATTGAGCTGTACATTTCAGAATTTATTATCCAAGGTGGTTCCTCTAAGTAATTTATTTTATGTGGCCATTGTCCAGTAATTTAATTCGATTTTTTATTTCGACTTTTGCAAAGCGGCTGTTGTCACAGCATCACAGATGTTTTAAGAAACATAGGATGTGGCGGGCAATCTGACTTATTTACAATGAAAGAAAAAAATATATTTTCTACTTAATTTTTTCTTCCTTGCAACTTGAATTCTCCAGTATCAAAAGTTAAAGTGATTTGTCCACCACGTCCATTGCGATATGGTGATCTTTTTCGGAGACACCACCTGTGACTATAACAAGGCGAGGGAATGAACTGTTCTGACACGGCTTGCAGAGACAGTACATTGCTTTGTCTGGGGGATATTTTTGTTAGAGAGCATTTAAGTTTCCTTTACATATAACAACCATTCTCGCTCTCTGGGGATAAAATGATTTGTGGATGTCAAGTGAAGAGTTGTGCTCAGCTTAGTAACAAAACTGAATATTTTGTTAGCTGCAATAGAATTTCAAATATTTTCCGTCTTTCGTATAAAATGAACACTGCCTTTGTGTTATTTTGTTAAAGTAATTGTGCAGCTCTGTGGTCAACATATAGATTTAATTTTTTTGCAGACATTTTACGTGATGATACTGTCCATATGTTGTACATTAACAATTTTTGCATTTACATCTTTTTTTGCTTGTTGTCTGAGAAGTGACAATGCTATATAAAAACTTAAATAGACTGATTGGAGTATCAATTTTCATGAAGAAAGTGAATATTGTTATTTTAGGCAGATCTGTGATATTCATTCATTTTTATTTGTAAGTTATAAGAGTAGCCTTTGTCGCTGTTCTAATGAGATATTGTGTTTCGGCATTGCTGTATAAACGAGGATGTGCGCTGTAAAGCATGTTAATGTATTCGCGTGTTTATGTGTAAAAACATGTTTACTATGAATAAGACTTGATTGACTGGATTTTGGGATTAGAATTTGGAAAGTAACGTAATGAGATATAATAAGAAAGAATTATAATTTTTTAACACTATTTATCTCATCTTGAACAGGCTAAGGCGCAAAGGCATATCAGATAGATTTTATATTTAAAGTTATTCAACTTCAATAAAAATCATGCTCTTATGTGTATATAAACAAACAGGTACCTTTAAATTATTAGATACTCATTACTGAATTGTCTTACCATTTCGGCAGTGTCATATATTCTGTATTAATTTATTTATCTTGTTTTAATCTTTGAAAAATATATTGTTAATAAAATGGGCCAAAAATAAAACTCTTCACGCCAATATGTTTTTTTCTTTACCGTAGGTAGTAATATTATCGCCACTCTTGCGCGAGGGCTCGGCGCATAGGTACCTATTAAAATATCTGTTTCGCAAAATTACCACTTATCAGTGACTGTCAGGTCTGCCTGTGTGGTCGCTAGATTTAGATGAAATATATTGAGAAATTTAGTACCTAATTGGTACTATTTGGTACCTATCGATAAAAAAATAGTACCTCAGCCTTTGGAATATTATATCATAAGTCTTATACACAGGCCATCCTGACGTCAGGTTGGCCTGTATGAAATTATATTTGGGTAACTGTTATAGGTATCATTCTGGAACCTATGCTAGCATTTAGTACCTAATTGGTACCTGAGAAAATATATATTACATTTTGAAATATCATGATATTTTTTTAGATTTTGGATTTTATAGATTTCCCATAATTCATATTTGATCCCTTTTACTACTCGTTTTTAATCATTTATATGTTACCGGCGTAATTTGTTTCCCCCTTATGTCCTATTTAGGGCATCTACGAATCCAACAAATTTAAAATCATGAAAATCGGTCCACCAGTTCTCGAGTTATAGTGGTATATATAAGTGGTGTAACTTACAAGACTTTCTTTTATGTACATAAATAACTAGCAAATCCAGCGAACTTCGTTTCGTCCCGGTCCCGTTTTATGGTCATTATGCTATTCGGGGCCCAGACAAATCCAACAAAGTAAAAATCATGAAAATCGGTCCACCCGTTCTCGTGTTTTAAGTGGTTTAACTAACCTAACTGCCACGGGAACCAATGAACCCTGCGCGACCAACCAGTTTTTAGGGTTCCGTAGCCGAATGGCAAAAAACGGAACCCTTATAGTTTCATCAAGTCTGTCTGTCTGTCTGTCTGTCTGTCCGTCCGTATGTCACAGCCATTTTATTCTGAAACTATTAGCATCACACCGCTGAAACTTGGTAGGTAGGTGTATCTTCTTTACCGCTTTCCGATTCAGGTACAAAAAATTTGAAAAAATGATATTATAGGGGGGGGCTGCCATACATGAAACTAAAACCAAAAAATTTTTTTTACTCAAACCTATTCGTGTGGGGTGTCTATGGATAGGTCTTTCAAAATGACATTGAGGTTTCTAGAACCATTTTTTCTAAAAGTCTAACGTTTGAGATATAGACGCTTCCAAAGTGGTAAAAAGGGCGCCCCCCCCCCATCTAACTTTTGAACAAAGGAAGTGAAAATTTTGAAAAAAATATGTAAAGTAGATCTCAACATAAACTTTCAACGAAAATTGGTTTGAGCGAAATCGAACCAGCAGTTTTTGAGATATGTGCTATAAGTGGAAGTAAGAATACCTAATTCAGTTAAAGTTGGCACGGAACCCTCAGTGCGCGGGTCCGACACGCACTTAACC